>JASAMW010001611.1:0-25472 GCA_030247985.1 Epsilonema sp. ZAB3_2 | reverse complement strand
GCATATTCTCTTGCCAGATTATGGAGCAGTTGCGCTAAGAAATTATGGGTGATCGCAAGTTGGCCGCTCTGTATTGTACTTTTCCAGTGCATTTTTAATTGGAAAGGGGCAAGAGAACAAATGCACTGAAAAGACGGTCAGGTGCTTAGCTACTGTGCTTCCATTTGTACGTAATGTTTCCTTGAGGAGATCTGTATATCTATGTAAATCAATTTCAGTTCGTTTTGGATGTCAAAAGCTGGATCAAGCTCTGGTAGGTCGTATCGAGAAGTTGACTGGCAAACCTGCGCATCATTTACTGCGAAGAGGAATGTTCTTTGCGCACAGGTAGGGTACTGTGGGGTAAACCCGCCATAGGGGTAACCCCGGCCACATAAGATCCTTTGAACTTGCTGTTTCAGCAGATGAAGAACCAATAGCTCGTTTGAAAGAGGAGAGTCCAAGGAATCGATTGATATAGTCTCAATCGGTCCATTGGTTGCTGAGACATGCAGCCCCGAAACTTAGCTGGCCGGATTTTCCTATGCCCGGGTTTACCACAATACACGTTATTTATGTATTCTTGCTCATGTTTGCGTTTTTACACAGGGAGTTGAATGTAATTCTCCGGATAAGTATGAAAAGGGCAAGCCTTTCTTTTCTCTACACTGGTCGAGGTCCCAGCTTTGAAGCCATGCACTTGGGTAGTATGATTTCGGTTTTACTTCACAAAGTAAGGCTTGACGCTGGGTGTGTGACCAAGCGTGGGTAGCGGGGTTAATTTGGACCAGGGAAATCGGACAGGGGAAATCAGGGCATTTTGCTGTTCAACAATCAAGAAAGAATTGGTGGAAGGATTATGATATTAGCTTTTAATCATGTCAAAACAGGTAACTGTGGGGGTAGCCCCAAATAATCAACCTCTTCCTCGTCCAAATTACCCCATAATACCCTTTGCACCAGTTGCGCTGACAATTTTTGGGTGGTTGGCCACGAGCTAACTCCTCTGATATACACTGATTATTTTCAGTGGAAGTTTTGATCGGACCATTACCCTGAACGAAGTATAATACAGAGATGGGTCAGCTCGCGACGCGACTTCCCAGAAATTTATCAGCGCAACCGGTGAATATTATTGTTAGCAGTTTTATATTTAATAGTTTTTTCCAGTTTTCCCGTACAGGATGGCTGCAAGAGGCTTTTGACGTTCCTCTGGTCATACAGTTGACGGATGATGAGAAATTCTTGTGGAGAGAGCAGAGCTTCCAGGGATCCAATCGTCTAGCGTACGAGAACGTGAAAGACATCATCGCCGTAGGTTTCAAAGCCGAGAAAACCTTCATCTTCATCGATTTCGACTACATCGGGTAAATATGCTGTGCTGTGTGTAGGGTGAATGGGAAATGTGGTGTGGCAGATCGGTCAGAATGTGTGGTATGTATGTCATGTCATGGTCGGTGAAAGTACACTATGTTCGTGGGACAATCACTACACCAACAAACGTCGAACACCACTCATCTGTTGTCTGACCGGAGAGAGTTCGCTATGGAGGCTCAAGTCGTGCTGCGTAGTTTGCATGTACTTCTGCAAAACAGTAGTACACGAAACGGCCAGAAATTTTTCATTTGTAAATTTATTTTACGCAACACGACTTGAGTTCCATAGCGAACTCTTAGTGGTTAGACTAAATGCCGATTATGGTACGTTTGCTTACTGATTTCATTGCTTGATTTTTGCTACTGTTATTTAGGAATTGTCCGGCCTTCTATCAGAATATGGTGCGAATTCAGAAGTGCGTGACGTTCAATCAGGTGCGCGGCATCTTCGGCTTCGGCGATTCGGATTCGATCGGAAAAATCGCTTTTCCCGCCACCGAGGCTGCGCCTTGTTTCAGGTACGTATGTACGTATTTGCTTTGCTGTTCGGGTGTCCATGCCGCGTTCACCGGACGTCCGTGAATCCGTACGTATCCCTTACGTCCGACGTATCTAGGCGTACATGTTCGTATGCACTCCTAGATACGTCGGACGTACAGATTTACGGACGTCTGGTGAACGCGGCATGGCATGAGTGATACTGTAGTCTGGCCAGAGAGAGCTCTCTTTGAAATTTTGCCCGTATTGTATTATTGCGCAGTTTGCTCGTGTACTCTTGCAGACTTGGCGTCCGTCCGTGAAGCATGGACAGAAAGCCGCATTCATATATGTATTTTGCGCAAAACGACTTGAGTTCCCTAGCAGGGAACTCTCAGTGCCAGACGGCTGTGGATATGTGCATGCTATACCTTCTGTACCACCTGGTATGCCTGCACTTTCATTTCAATTTGTGACTTTAGGAATATACTATAAGTAAGTTAGTGGTGTTTGTATGTTTCAGTTCCAGTTTCCCAGTTGTGTTCAATAAGCGGAAAGACGTGCCCTGCCTCATTCCTTGCGCGATCGATCAAGTAAGCCATTTGACGTCGTTTTCTACCAATATTGCATAAGCCATCAGCTAAATTGCTATTCTATTATCGCATCGTTATTGTACTTACATACATTTTCGCTTCCCCTTGTGTCTTATTTGCAATAGGACCCGTACTTTCGCATGTCACGAGACGTGGCTCCCCGTCTCCGCTCTCCGAAGCCCTGCATGATGTACAGTACGTTCATTCCTGCGCTACAGGGATCGCAAACCAAGATGTCGGCCAGTGACAGTAATACCAGCATATTCCTCACCGATACGCCAAAACAAATCAAGACCAAAGTGAGCCTAACTAAGCCTAGGTCTTACTTGAACTGTAGCATACGTACAGTATTTCGAACATATATCCACTACTTGCGCTATTGCGGAATGCGCGCGGATGCCTGTCCCTTTGGAGAAAGTCTCAAGTAATAGGGTGCCTTGGGGCAAACGCGGCCGGTCTTATTATTCGTGGGGTAAACCGGCCACCTACGTACCTAGAGGGAACGGTCGTTCACTGCGAGGTGAGTCGGGTTTACGCGAGAGGTCCAGGGTTTGATTCCCTGGCACATCTGGCAAAATACAAGAGTAGTCAACAGCCGGGCACATTCGGTAACAGCGCAAGTAGTGGATAGAGATGCACGCTCAGCAGTGTGTTGGCACTGCTGCGCTTGTACAGTATAGGCCCGGACACGGGGGTAAACCCGGACACCTAGTATTTCTCAGCAACCATACGGCCGATTGAGACAAGCATTCTACCAATCGATTCCTTGGAACTCTCCTCGTTTCAAATGAGCTACCATGTTCATCATTTACTGAAGCGGCAAGTTCAGAAAAGCTTATGTGTCCGGGTTTACCCCGTGTCCGGGTTGCATCTGTACATTTCCTTCGTCAGTAGGGCCCAACTACGGGAGAGGGAGAGAGAGAGAGAGAGAGAGGGGCGGAGGAGGAGGGCAGACAGTTATTCTTGTCGATAGTCAGACAGGCCAGCGGTCGCGCTAGGAGTGGACAAGTCAACGTGCGAGGGAAAGATAGAATGGTGCGTGAAGCGTAATCAATCAGCTGTCTCTCTGACATGGCGCTGCGTTTCGCCATTACTATTTATTTATACGTAGGTGGCAGGTAGGTACACGAACAACAGGCAAGACACAGTAGAAGCGCATGCGAACAAGTATTGTAGCTACAGTATGTATTTGTCTTGGTGTTCTTTGTCTTGATCCCATCCCCCAAGGGCAATAATGCCACCATATTTCTGGGTCGTCTTTTTATTCCATTGTGGTTTCTGATAGGTAAATTCTGACTGTACACCAAAAATACGGAGCTATGTGTGTTCATACACAGGCACTAAAGTAACCCTCTTTCTGGCATTAGATTACTGTCTCCTCATTGATTACTACTCTTTATCAATCTCAGTAAAAGTTCGTATGATACTATGTCACGTATCAAGCTTTGAAATTTGGCCAGACACTATGAAGCACTGAGGTGAGAAAGTGACTGACTGATAAATAAATGAGCAAACAAACAGTGGTCAAAGAGCTTGACGATTGATCCAGCAAGACAGTCTTATCTTATGTAAGCCTGTAATGTAATTACCCCCTGAGGCCCTTTGCTTTCTCATGTGCGTGTCTGATGTGGACATCGACCAGCAGAGCGCTCCCACTTTCCTTTCTCAATACTACACAGACGGGAGAAATAGGTTTTAGTAGGAGGCCGAAAAGACTGGGCCCTACTGACGAAGGAAATGAACAGATGCGTCCGGGTTTAGCCCACAGTACTACCCTATCTGCTGTGTACCTTTTGCAGATCAATAAGTACGCGTTCAGCGGGGGAAGAGACACGGCGGAAGAGCATAAGAAGTACGGCGGCAACTGTGATGTGGACGTCTCCTTCCAGTATCTCCGATATTTCCTGGAAGATGATGCTCGCTTGGAACAGATACGAAAGGTACAGTAAGTAAGTACTGTACGTACCTAGTTACTGCCTAATCTTACAATGTAAAGTAGGGTACTTTGGGGTAAAGCGAGCTGCATATCTCAACAACCACGTGAGCGATTGAGACAAATGTTATATCAATCGATTTCTTGGAATTCTCCTCCGTAGAATGAGCTATTTGGTTCATCACTTACTGAAAGAGCAAGTTCAAATGAGCCTATGTGGCCGGGTTTACCCCACAGTATTGTACCCTACACGTTACGACGGATGATACGTACGAGTGACGTTGCTTTGTGAAGGAATATACAAGCGGCGACCTGTTGACTGGGTATCTGAAGAAGGAACTGATAGATCTGCTCTCAGCTTTCATCAAAGAGCATCAAGCCAAGCGCAGTGCCGTCACGCAAGAACGCATACGCGCGTTCACGGATATACGAAAACTCAAGTTCGACTACTAGGAAGGAAGGAAGCACCCCTAACGCACGGAAATATTGGCCAGCTCATGTCATTGAATCACTCATCAATTCTGCTGCTCTGAACATCTGTCTCCTGCCTGCCTGCTCTGTACGCTATGAATGAGTCACTGAATACGGTAGGTATAGGCGTGGTCATAACTAGAGATGGGCCGAGACTGGATTGTTGCTGAAAACGAGACCGAGACCGAGACTTAGAATTTTTTCCGAGACCGAGATCGAGACCGAGATTAGGGAATTTTGTCGAGACCGAGACCGAGACTAAGTATTGGTATAAAAACTTATGAAATTTCGTTTGTATTTTTTCTGACGGTTGTTTTCTATAAAAATTTTGATGGCAAAAACAGTGGCAAATAGGTGCTTCACTTCTATTTTCTACATTACATGGCTAAAATCGCCCCGCAGGGGAAATTTTTTCATAATAGGCAGCTAAAATCTCAGCAGAAATGCATGAAAATTGCTTGTGAAAGCACGATTTCAATCTAGTCTCGGTCTCGCCTAAAATAGGCCCTAAAAGTTGCGAGACCGAGACCGAGAATTTGAAAATTCTAAAGTCGAGACCGAGATCGCCAAAAATGACCGAGATTTCCGAGACCGAGACCGAGAGTCTCGGCCCATCTCTAGTCATAACTACAACGTATGCTATGCATGCATACAGTAATGATGGCATCTCTACTGTACTTTGATGTATGTACACGGCCATAATGTCGCAATAGCAATGGTGTGGCTATGTACAAACGTACATGTACGTAACGTATGCTGTATTTATGTAGTACTTCATTGGTGTGTCTACAGTATGTATGAACGAACAGTACTGTGGTACATAACGTACACGTTCATGGCTGTTGTTTGTTTTGAGCGCACCGGTGTGCTTCACTTTCGGTTGACTGGTTTATTTTTGAGTGATGACGCGCTAAAGTCAGTCAATTTCAGTGTGGGTGGGTGTCAAAAATTTCACATTTTCATTGTGAAAGAGTCAAGGTGGAGTGGAGTAAATTATATTGCCATGGCTACTGTTTTCATTTGCATATTAGTGGGAGGGAACAACACTTCTTGGGCATACAGGATATAAACAGGCGTGTGACGCATAATAAACATTCATGCAGGTTTTAGTTGAATCTTGGTTGACAGTACCGTATTTACCCATGCATAGCCCCCCCCATGCATAGCCCCATATTGGCAAAACATAAAAAATGCCCTATGCATAGCCCCATATGTACTGTACAGTACCTGAACCTACCTACATAAGCTGGTCATAAGCTACCCATAGCCGCTCCCACACCAAGCTAAGATGCCTATAAGCCTGCTTGAGGGTGTATTGTACTAGAATAACCCTGTTTTGACCTCAATTATGCCCTAAAACATGTGCTTTTGACCTAAAAAATATGCCTCTGTGCACCTCTCAAAAACAAAAAATGTCCCATGCATACCCCCCCCCCCCCCCCCCTATGCATAGCCCCATATAGGACCTTTCAATTTGGGGCTATGCATGGGTAAATACGGTACGTGTACGTATGTAGGTGCATAACTGAATATCAAACGCTATCTCCTCCATTATCGTCTAATCTCGCAATGTGATATCCACCCCTCTTGTGGCTTCCATTCGTCGAGCAAACTGCCCATTTGATGAGCGGATACAAACATTTGCGCCACAATGCCACCAGCAATAGCACCAGTGTAAAATACAACACAATCTCCAAGGCCAGCGCTAGAGCCTCCGAAATGGAAGAGATGCCATCCAACCACTGCTTCGGATGAAATTTACCCAGGAAACCACCAGAATCACTGGATGAGCCGTCAACCTTTTTCATAGGCCGGCGTTTATTGCAGCCTGGACATTTTCCGGCAGTCGGGATGAAGGTGTTTCTGAGTTGGAACCAACGACGTGGTTGTTCCACATAGGCAGCCCATTTGCATAGCGGTAGGCTGTATCTGGGTGCCTTTTCTGCCCTCACGCAAACCAGTCGACTTGATGCAACGAAGCTGGGTAGGGGCAAAAGCTCTGTGTAATTTGTGGCAAAGGGAAGATCGGTTGTAAGCGCTAGAACGAGCTCCAGCCATTTTTCTGAGTTGCGGTGGTAGTTGAAGGTTTTCTGGTTGTGGTTGCCAGTGTTGTGAACTGGAGCAGTATTAGATTTTCGCAAAGTCTTTTGCCGATATTTGTGCACTTCCACAATGAACTTGCCGTAACTTCTAATCAGCGTGAGATTCAGATAGCGATTGGAGTAGCGATCAAGGCAGATCTGAGCCTCGAAATCCTCCAGATAACTGGCGTACAGATGAGCGATGATGCTCATTCGTTGATGCAACTGCATGTCCAATCGAAGCCCGGGCGCAGCGCTGGGCTTGAAAGTGACCAGGAGACTTCTGCTGCTTCTTCTTGTCCCCGACAGGTGTCGTTCCCTTTCGCCGTCGTTGCCGATCAATTGTAAGGGTAAGCTGGGGAAAATTCGACCAACTGCAAACTCGTACCCTGTATTGACTAGACGCAGCTTCATTGTACCCTTTTGCCATTTATGGTCGCTTTTAGTTGTCACGCCTACTATTGTCTGGGTGCACACTGCACAACTACAACAATTACATTAGCAGTTGCGCTGTGGCGTATGATAAATATGACCTCCTGACTGCGTATTAGAGACCCAAAGAAAATGAGGCTACTAATTACTGGTGGTCGGCTTTACCCCAGTTTACCCTAAATCCCCGACGAAAGGCTGTTTGTCGCGAACATCCAACCCGAGGAAGGGTTCGTCGGAGATTGATCCGCTACTATTGCGAACGACGACGACGCTCGCAAACTGCAGGTCATAGGCGTCCCTGTACTCTTGTCGACGGCAATCCACCACCAGGGGGCGCTGCAAATCGTGCAGACTTACGGACGGCTCGCCGCCAGCCAATGACCACTCATCGACTCCAAGATCGCGTCCAGCTGGCGATCGACGACGCAACCAACCGAATTTACTCGGATCTGCTTCGTACAAACTGTTAATACGAACGTCGTCGTAGAGGCGAAAACCGGTTGAGGGGGAAGATGAGGCTGTGTTTTCGTAGTAGTAGAACTTGTCGCCGTTTTTTAGGTAAAACTGGGGACTGTCCGTTGTGGCGCGAACGTAGAACTCGGCCACGTTTTCGTATCTGTAAAAAAACAGGGAACGCAATGCAATGCACACTGACAAACTTACAGTACGATCAAAATGGTGTGTCTAATTCAATAAACTTTTGCAGCAGCCGATGCAAAAAAACTGGACTTGGCACTGCCGCACCCCTATACCAGCAGGAATTGGGGTTATTGGGGCTTTTAGGGTAATTTGGGGAACTTGGGGTAATTGTGGCTTACGTTGCGTGCAAACTCAACTCTTGGCTTGTGGCTTTCGCATTTCAGCCTGAACATAAATAGAAATAAAAAAAAAACCCCATTTTCACATAACCTGGACTCAAGGCGAGTTGCGTAGTTTGCATGTACTTCTGCTAAATAGTGGTACACGAAGCGTGGACAGAAATCCGCATTTGTGAATCTATTTTACGCAATGCGCCTTGAGTTCAGGTGCCAACTGCTATTGGCCAGACTATAGCTGTACGTACATTGGTGCCTGTTTTTTTCTACAGCTGACGACCCCAAATTATCCCACGGTCCCCACTCACTCCCCTAGTCCCCTCTTCCCCACCGTAACGCGACGCAACGCAACATCGTAAATGTAACAATATTATTGCATATTACAATACCCGTTCAATCGCAGACTGTTCGCCCTGTGCGGGACGATCACTCTGGCGTATTTGCGGAACAGCCGCCATCGCCCGTCGTACAGAGCGTAGATTTCGAACTCCAACTGCACTTGCGGTCGAGGGTCGACCAAGCTGAATGCAGTAAACAGCCGATCTCTAAACGGTCGGACCGCAATTTCGCAGCATAAACTCGCCGAAAAGTCCTGATCATCCTCTTCGTTCACGGCGTTTCGATTTGGAAGGGGATCTGACGGGACATTTTGGACTTTTGGTATTGGGCCGAGGCAAGTCATCCCAAAGTCTAACCTCAGCCTAAAGTCTAAGCCTCAGGTTATGCTAGCCTCAGCCTAGTCTTCTAAGCTTATGCCTCAGCCTAAGCCTCAGCCGAAGCCTAAGCCTAAGCCTAAGTCTAAGCCTAAGCCTAAGCCTAAGCTTAAACCTCAGCCTCAGCCTAAGCTTAAGGTCTCAATGCCCTGTTTCGGAGCCAAATTTGAGGCTTCCTCGTAGCCGTTGTGTGGAAGATAAAAGTGATCACTTATAATGTAAATATAGAACAACCCTTCCTCTACACGTACACCAAACGGCAGCGCCAAAGCTCTTGTATTCGGCGTAGTCGCGCGAAGAACGCCCCAAAACCATGCGTTTGGTGTTCCGAAGAAACCACTGGGTATTTTTCACGTGCGGCACCCATTCAACGCGTCTTGCGAGAGGAATCGATCGGTCCTCGGCGCCTCTTTACGTTGCTTCTACGCAAAGTTATCCAAGAAAAACGTGTTTGAAAAAGTTATCGTTTCAATCAAGAATAGCGCACGGAGAGGCCGTTTCAAGAGGCGCTCTGGCGCGTCAAAGAGATCTGTAACAAGCTTCGATCATACTCTGATCTCCTCTCAACTCGCTTTCGTTGGCTCAGGAGAGACCTGGACCGAATTTATCCTGAAGTCCATGCATAGACAGTTGTCCCTGCATAGTACGAAGACGAGCGCAGAGAGCGCGACTGGAGCGGAAACAGCGAATGGAAAACAAGCAGACGGATGATCGTATGGTGTCAGGAAGTGAAAACAGCTGGAATTAGATATCACCAGATACTTCACTAGTAGTACAGGCGTCCACGCTCAGAAAAACAGGGCATTGAGACCTTCAGCCTAAGCCTAAGCCTAACCCTAAGCCTAAGCCTAAGCCTTCCACTTTTCGAATGATGGACTTTGCCTTTCCCATTCAAAATCATCGCCATCAGACCCCCTGTTAACCTTTCGCAACCGGCATTATTTTGAAAGCCGTATCTCTGATGCATATTCGCCTCTTGTGCACTTCCGTTTGCCATAGTCCGGCGTACAGAATCGTACGGTACTGGACAATTGCACCGACAGTAGGCTGTAGCTCGGCTTGCCGAATGATACGATGTCGCAGGTCTAGCTTGTCGGGAGCTAACGGGTAAATAGTGAGGCCAACTTGTCACGATAGCGCTCGCTTTTGCTGCCTGGCGCTGATGTTCTCTACATCACTAGTGGTAGTAGCCTGGTAGACGTCTTTCGTAGTGATGGCAGAAGGGGTCGTCGTCAATGTCGATATCGCGATGCTGCTTGGCCTCTTTGAAGTTGAAAAGTCGATTTGAACAGCACGATCGTTGATGAGATCCAAATGAAGGTCACCACTGAAGTGGAAAATGAGAATAGTTCCATATCGTGGTAGAGGTATTCCCTGGGAAATTTTCGGAATGGTCCTTGACACGTGGTTGGAGGGCTAAGGCTTCGACTGCAGCCGTGGAGCATATTAGCTGCTAAAGCGGTAACAGCAATGTTGTCGGCACATTTTTTACCGCATTCTGTTCTATGCTGCTGTCAGTCTCTGCGCCAAACAAAGGACTACGGCTAGCAGCTGGCTTCAAATGATAAAGATAGCAATAAATGACACAGCAGTCAAGGGACAACCCAGAGAGAGGTCAGCCGCTTCGTGCCCTTGTTGACCGCGGCCACAGCATAAACCACCAACCGAACCGGCAGGGCAACAAAAAGAGAGGGGGGGCGGGGGCGGAGGGATCCCCTTCCAAATCGAAACGCCTGAACGAGGACTTTCCGTATGCTGGAAGTCAACCTTTGGATGGCTTGTCGACCCTCGACGATGCAGTTGAGCAATCTCGCTCTCGGGCGATGGGGCTAACGCAATTCCGCACAGGAACATCTGTATTAATATCAATTTGATTACATTCTGCGGTCTGGGAGGGGCTAGGGGAGTGAGTGGGGACGGGAATTGGGTGGCTGAAGAAAACAGGCGCATGTACATACAGCTATAGTCTGGCCGATGAGTTGGCACCTGAACTCAAGGCGCATTGGTAAATGATTCCAATGCGATTTCTGTCACGTCGTGTACCCTTTACAGAAGTACATGCAAACTCGCAACTCAGATCCGTTGAAAGGGTTTTTTTTTTTCTTTTTTCGGTGAAATGCGAAAGCACAAGAAGAGTATTCACGCAACATAAGCACATAAATACCTAAAAGCCCCAATAACCCCAATTCCTGTGGTATTCGGTCATCCAAGTCAGTTTTGCATCGGCTGTGCAAAAGTTTATTGATTGACACACCGTTTTCATCGTACTGTAAGTTTGCATGTGGATCATTGCGTCTGTTTTTTTCAGATGCGAAAACGTGGCCGAGTCTACGTCGCGCCAGATGACAGCCGGTTTTACCTAAAAAACGGCGACAAGTTACTACTCGAAACACAGCCTATCTTCCCCTTAACCCGGTTTCGCCTCTACGACGTTCGTATAACAGTTTGTACGAAGCAGATCGAGAAATTCGGTTGGTTGCGGCGACGAGTGACGCGTCTTAGTCGATGGTTTGGCTGGCGGCGGGGGCGAGCGCGTGGATTGGCAAGGAGGGACGCCTATGATGAGTTGACGGGGGATGTAGCGGAATCTCGCGAACCTTCTCGGGTTGTGTGAACAGTTGGGGATAGGGTAAACTGGGGTAAAGGACGGTATGTAGCCTCATTTCTTGGGTCTCTAATACGCAGTCAGAGGTCATATTTATCATACGCCACAGCAACTGCTAATGTAATTGTAGTTGTAGTGTGCACCCAGACAATAGTAGGCGTCAACTAAAAGCGACATAATGGCAAAAGCAAATCGTCAGTCAATACAGGGACGAGGCAGTTGGCATTTTCTTCTAACAAATGATCGGGAACGACGGCGAAAGGGAAGGCCTGTCGGGGAAAAGAGAAGCAGAGAAGTCTCCTGGCTTCAAGCCCAGCGTGCGCCGGGCTTCATTGGACATGAGTGATCACGAATGAACTCGTCATCTGTCGCCAGTTATCTGGAGGATTTCGAGGCTCAGTCTGCCTTGATCGCTACTCCAATCGTATCTGAATCTCGCGCTGATAGAAGTTCGGCAAGTTCATTGTGGAAGTGCGCAAAATCGGCAAAAGACTGAAAATCGAATTGCTCAGAAACACTGGAACCACAACCAGAAAACCTAACTACCACAACTAGAAAAATGGCTGGAACTGTCTAGCGCTTACAACCGATCTTCCTTTGCCACAATTACACAGAGCTTTGCCCCTACCCAGCTTCGTGATCAAGCGACGGTGCGCGAGGGCAGGCACAATACAGCCACCGCTCATGCTCTGAACAACCACGTGTGCAACGGACACCCTCACTGGGGAAAAGCCATCGAAAACGCCGGCTATGAAGTGACGGCTCATCAGTGATTCTGGTGGTTCCTGGAACATCGAAGCAGTGGTTGGAGGATCCTCCTTCAGGCTTAGCGCTGGCCTTAATTGTATTAGGCTTTGGGGTGGCGGTGACGTCACAGCACCGAATAGCACAAGAGGGTGGAACCATTGGAGATAGACGATAATGAGGAGATAGCGTTTGTATTCAGTTATGCACCTACATACGTACACGTACCGTATTTACCCATGCATAGCCCCAAATTGAAAGGTCCTATATGGGGCTTTGCATCGGGGGGGGGGGGGGGGCTATGCATGGGACATTTTTTGTTTTTGAGAGGTGCACAGAGGCATATTTTTTAGGTCAAAAGCACATGTTTTAGGGCATAATTGAGGTCAAAACAGGGTTATTCTAGTACAATACACCCTCAAGCAGGCTTATAGGCATCTTAGCTTGGTGTGGGAGTGGCTATGGGTAGCCTATGACCAGCATGTAGGTAGGTTCAGGTACTGTACAGTACATATGGGGCTATGCATAGGGCATTTTTTATGTTTTGCCAATATGGGGCTATGCATGGGGGGGGGCTATGCATGGGTAAATACGGTACTGTCAACCAAGATTCAACTAAAACCTGCATGAATGTTTATTATGCGTCACACGCCTGTTTATATCCTGTATGCCCAAGAAGTGTTGTTCCCTCCCACTAATATGCAAATGAAAACAGTAGCCATGGCAATATAATTTACTCCACTCCACCTTGACTCTTTCACAATGAAAATGTGAAATTTTTGACACCCACCCACACTGAAATTGACTGACTTTAGCGCGTCATCACTCAAAAATAAACCAGTCAACCGAAAGTGAAGCACACCGGTGCGCTCAAAACAAACAACAGCCATGAACGTGTACGTTATGTACCACAGTACTGTTCGTTCATACATACTGTAGACACACCAATGAAGTACTACATAAATACAGCATACGTTACGTACATGTACGTTTGTACATAGCCACACCATTGCTATTGCGACATTATGGCCGTGTACATACATCAAAGTACAGTAGAGATGCCATCATTACTGTATGCATGCATAGCATACGTTGTAGTTATGACTAGAGATGGGCCGAGACTCTCGGTCTCGGTCTCGGAAATCTCGGTCATTTTTGGCGATCTCGGTCTCGACTTTAGAATTTTCAAATTCTCGGTCTCGGTCTCGCAACTTTTAGGGCCTATTTTAGGCGAGACCGAGACTAGATTGAAATCGTGCTTTCACAAGCAATTTTCATGCATTTCTGCTGAGATTTTAGCTGCCTATTATGAAAAAATTTCCCCTGCGGGGCGATTTTAGCCATGTAATGTAGAAAATAGAAGTGAAGCACCTATTTGCCACTGTTTTTGCCATCAAAATTTTTATAGAAAACAACCGTCAGAAAAAATACAAACGAAATTTCATAAGTTTTTATACCAATACTTAGTCTCGGTCTCGGTCTCGACAAAATTCCCTAATCTCGGTCTCGATCTCGGTCTCGGAAAAAATTCTAAGTCTCGGTCTCGGTCTCGTTTTCAGCAACAATCCAGTCTCGGCCCATCTCTAGTTATGACCACGCCTATACCTACCGTATTCAGTGACTCATTCATAGCGTACAGAGCAGGCAGGCAGGAGACAGATGTTCAGAGCAGCAGAATTGATGAGTGATTCAATGACATGAGCTGGCCAATATTTCCGTGCGTTAGGGGTGCTTCCTTCCTTCCTAGTAGTCGAACTTGAGTTTTCGTATATCCGTGAACGCGCGTATGCGTTCTTGCGTGACGGCACTGCGCTTGGCTTGATGCTCTTTGATGAAAGCTGAGAGCAGATCTATCAGTTCCTTCTTCAGATACCCAGTCAACAGGTCGCCGCTTGTATATTCCTTCACAAAGCAACGTCACTCGTACGTATCATCCGTCGTAACGTGTAGGGTACAATACTGTGGGGTAAACCCGGCCACATAGGCTCATTTGAACTTGCTCTTTCAGTAAGTGATGAACCAAATAGCTCATTCTACGGAGGAGAATTCCAAGAAATCGATTGATATAACATTTGTCTCAATCGCTCACGTGGTTGTTGAGATATGCAGCTCGCTTTACCCCAAAGTACCCTACTTTACATTGTAAGATTAGGCAGTAACTAGGTACGTACAGTACTTACTTACTGTACCTTTCGTATCTGTTCCAAGCGAGCATCATCTTCCAGGAAATATCGGAGATACTGGAAGGAGACGTCCACATCACAGTTGCCGCCGTACTTCTTATGCTCTTCCGCCGTGTCTCTTCCCCCGCTGAACGCGTACTTATTGATCTGCAAAAGGTACACAGCAGATAGGGTAGTACTGTGGGCTAAACCCGGACGCATCTGTTCATTTCCTTCGTCAGTAGGGCCCAGTCTTTTCGGCCTCCTACTAAAACCTATTTCTCCCGTCTGTGTAGTATTGAGAAAGGAAAGTGGGAGCGCTCTGCTGGTCGATGTCCACATCAGACACGCACATGAGAAAGCAAAGGGCCTCAGGGGGTAATTACATTACAGGCTTACATAAGATAAGACTGTCTTGCTGGATCAATCGTCAAGCTCTTTGACCACTGTTTGTTTGCTCATTTATTTATCAGTCAGTCACTTTCTCACCTCAGTGCTTCATAGTGTCTGGCCAAATTTCAAAGCTTGATACGTGACATAGTATCATACGAACTTTTACTGAGATTGATAAAGAGTAGTAATCAATGAGGAGACAGTAATCTAATGCCAGAAAGAGGGTTACTTTAGTGCCTGTGTATGAACACACATAGCTCCGTATTTTTGGTGTACAGTCAGAATTTACCTATCAGAAACCACAATGGAATAAAAAGACGACCCAGAAATATGGTGGCATTATTGCCCTTGGGGGATGGGATCAAGACAAAGAACACCAAGACAAATACATACTGTAGCTACAATACTTGTTCGCATGCGCTTCTACTGTGTCTTGCCTGTTGTTCGTGTACCTACCTGCCACCTACGTATAAATAAATAGTAATGGCGAAACGCAGCGCCATGTCAGAGAGACAGCTGATTGATTACGCTTCACGCACCATTCTATCTTTCCCTCGCACGTTGACTTGTCCACTCCTAGCGCGACCGCTGGCCTGTCTGACTATCGACAAGAATAACTGTCTGCCCTCCTCCTCCGCCCCTCTCTCTCTCTCTCTCCCCCTCTCCCGTAGTTGGGCCCTACTGACGAAGGAAATGTACAGATGCAACCCGGACACGGGGTAAACCCGGACACATAAGCTTTTCTGAACTTGCCGCTTCAGTAAATGATGAACATGGTAGCTCATTTGAAACGAGGAGAGTTCCAAGGAATCGATTGGTAGAATGCTTGTCTCAATCGGCCGTATGGTTGCTGAGAAATACTAGGTGTCCGGGTTTACCCCCGTGTCCGGGCCTATACTGTACAAGCGCAGCAGTGCCAACACACTGCTGAGCGTGCATCTCTATCCACTACTTGCGCTGTTACCGAATGTGCCCGGCTGTTGACTACTCTTGTATTTTGCCAGATGTGCCAGGGAATCAAACCCTGGACCTCTCGCGTAAACCCGACCACCTCGCAGTGAACGACCGTTCCCTCTAGGTACGTAGGTGGCCGGTTTACCCCACGAATAATAAGACCGGCCGCGTTTGCCCCAAGGCACCCTATTACTTGAGACTTTCTCCAAAGGGACAGGCATCCGCGCGCATTCCGCAATAGCGCAAGTAGTGGATATATGTTCGAAATACTGTACGTATGCTACAGTTCAAGTAAGACCTAGGCTTAGTTAGGCTCACTTTGGTCTTGATTTGTTTTGGCGTATCGGTGAGGAATATGCTGGTATTACTGTCACTGGCCGACATCTTGGTTTGCGATCCCTGTAGCGCAGGAATGAACGTACTGTACATCATGCAGGGCTTCGGATAGCCGAGACGGGGAGCCACGTCTCGTGACATGCGAAAGTACGGGTCCTATTGCAAATAAACACAAGGGGAAGCGAAAATGTATGTAAGTACAATAACGATGCGATAATAGAATAGCAATTTAGCTGATGGCTTATGCAATATTGGTAGAAAACGACGTCAAATGGCTTACTTGATCGATCGCGCAAGGAATGAGGCAGGGCACGTCTTTCCGCTTATTGAACACAACTGGGAAACTGGAACTGAAACATACAAACACCACTAACTTACTTATAGTATATTCCTAAAGTCACAAATTGAAATGAAAGTGCAGGTATACCAGGTGGTACAGAAGGTATAGCATGCACATATCCACAGCCGTCTGGCACTGAGAATTCCCTGCTAGAGAACTCAAGTCGTTTTGCGCAAAATACATATATGAATGCGGCTTTCTGTCCATGCTTCACGGACGCCTAGTCAGCAAGAGTACACGAGCAAACTGCGCAATAGTACAATACGGGCAAAATTCCAGAGAGAACTCTCTCTCTGGCCAGACTACAGGTATCACTCATGTCATACCGCGTTCACCAGACGTCCGTACGTCCGACGTATCTAGGAGTACATGATGGCACCACAAACGAACACGTACGCCTAGATACGTCGGACGTAAGGGATACGTACGGATTCACGGACGTCCGGTGAACGCGGCATGGACACCCGAACAGCAAAGCAAATACGTACGTACATACGTACCTGAAACAAGGCGCAGCCTCGGTGGCGGGAAAAGCGATTTTTCCGATCGAATCCGAATCGCCGAAGCCAAAGATGCCGCGCACCTGATTGAACGTCACACACTTCTGAATGCGCACCATATTCTGATAGAAGGCCGGACAATTTCTAAAGATAAGTGCAGCAAAAATCAACCACTAAAAGCAGTAAAGCAAGCGTACCATAATCGGCAATTGGCCTAGCTACTAAGAGTTCGCTATGGAACTCAAGTCGTGTTGCGTAAAATAAATTTACAAATGAAAAATTTCTGGCCGTTTCGTGTACTACTGTTTTGCAGAAGTACATGCAAACTACGCAGCACGACTTGAGCCTCCATAGCGAACTCTCTCCGGTCAGACAACAGATGAGTGGTGTTCGACGTTTGTTGGTGTAGTGATTTGTCCCACGAACATAGTGTACTTTCACCGACCATGACATGACATACATACCACACATTCTGACCTATCTGCCACACCACATTTCCCATTCACCCTACACACAGCACAGCATATTTACCCGATGTAGTCGAAATCGATGAAGATGAAGGTTTTCTCGGGGTCGAAACCTACGGCGATGATGTCTTTCACGTTCTCGTACGCTAGACGATTGGATTCCTCTAAGCTCTGCTCTCTCCACAAGAATTTCTCATCATCCGTCAACTGTATGACCAGAGGAACGTCAAAAGCCTCTTGCAGCCATCTGTACGGGAAAACCGGGCAAAAACTATTAAATATAAAACTGCTAACAATAATATTCACCGGTTGCGCTGAAAATTTCTGGGTAGTCGCGTCGCGAGCTGACCCATCTCTGTATTATACTTCGTTCAGGGTAATGGTCCGATCAAAACTTCCACTGAAAATAATCAGTGTATATCAGAGGAGTTAGCTCGTGGCCAACCACCCAAAAATTGTCAGCGCAACTGGTGCAAAGGGTATTATGGGGTAATTTGGACCAGGAAAGAGGTTATTATTTGGGCTACCCCCACAGTTACCTGTTTTGACATGATATAAAAGTAATATCATAATCCTTCCACCAATTCTTTCTTGATTGTTGAACAGCAAAATGCCCTGATTTCCCCTGTCCGATTTCCCTGGTCCAAATTACCCCCTGCTACCCCACGACCACACACCGAGCGTCAAGCCTTACTTTGTGAAGTAAAACGGAATCATATGACCCAAGTGCATGGCTTCGGAGCTGGGACCTCGACCAGTGTAGAGAAAGAAAGGCTTGCCCTTTTCATACTGATCCAGAATTACATTCAACTCCCTGTGTAAAAACGCAAAAATGAGCAAGAATACATAAATAACGTGTATTGTGGTAAACCCGGGCATAGGAAAATCCGGCCAGCTAAGTTTCGGGGCTGCATGTCTCAGCAACCAATGGACCGATTGAGACTATATCAATCGATTCCTTGGACTCTCCTCTTTCAAACGAGCTATTGGTTCTTCATTTGCTGAAACAGCAAGTTCAAAGGATCTTATGTGGCCGGGGTTACCCCATGGCCGGGTTTACCCCACAGTTCCTACCTGTGAGCAAAGAACATTCCTCTTCGCAGTAAGTGGTGCGCAGGTTTGCCAGTCAACTTTTCGATACGACCTACCAGAGCTTGATCCAGCTTTTGACATCCAAAACGAACTGAAAGAGACGTACATAGATAGATATACAGATCTCCTCAACAAGGAAACATTACGTACAAATGGAAAGCACAGTAGCTAAGCACCTGACCGTCTTTTCAGTGCATTTGTTCTCTTGCCCCTTTCCAATTAAAAATGCACTGAAAAAGTACAATACAGAGTGGTCAACTTGCGATCACCCATAATTTCTTAGCGCAACTGCTCCATAATCTGGCAAGAGAATATGCTATGGAACTTCTCGTGTTGCACAGCTTACTGTACATGTACGGGTACGTGAAACATCGACAAAAATATGCACCTGTTTCTCTATTTTACGCAGCAGGAGCTACGTTCCAAAAACAAAATCTCTTATGGCCAGGACAAGGCCATACCATAAAGCTTCGTGTACAACCCATGTTTCGAGGTGGTTATACAATCTACTTTCAACAAAATGTGCCAAATCATCGCCAATGCTTATTTTGCGTTATATGCGCGGTTTCAAAATTTTGGTTAGAGGGATAAAATCGTTCGTCACAAAATACGGCGGTTGCCGGTTACACACGAGGGGTCGAGGGTTTTTTTGAAAGGTGTTATACACGAAGCCTTACAGCATATATAAATATGGGTTAAGTACAGTACAGTACCTACCGACTAATTTATCATGTAGGGTACTGTGGGGTAAACCTGGCCATGGGAAAATCCGGCCACGAGTGTTTCAGGGCTGCATATCTCAGCAACCAATGGACCGATTGAGAGTAATAGTATATCTATCGATTCTTTGAACTCTCCTCTTTCAAATGAGCTACCATGTTCATCAATTGCTGAAGCGGCAAGTTCAGAAAAGCTCAGGTGTCCGGGTTTACCCCATTGCCGGGTTTACCCCACAGTACCCTACCTACCGAGTAATTTATCATAATCAACTCCTGCGGCAGAACCGGCGCTGACTTCCCAGGGCGTCACAACGTCTTCCCCTTCCTCCTGCTGTTTCTCCGCTCCGTCACCAGATGGCACTGCAGTCGTCTTGCTCACATCCGGATCGGCAGGAGGAAAAGAATCATCACCGCCGGACGCGCAACCGTTCATCACGCTGCTGTTTACCTCGGCAGAATCTGCCATTTTTCAAGGAAAAGGGGTTTGTTCGTTTGGTTTGACAGAAACTTGGGTGTCTTTTTTTTGTCTGCTATGAGAATGGATGGTCTAAAAAGTTGCGTCATCTCATCTCATCATTATTATTTATTTCACGTTCAACGTGAAATAAATAATAATACCATAGACACTAGAATTGGGGAGGACGACCGCCTCCACAACACAAAGTGTCTAACCTGGTCTGACAATGCACTTCCAATAATAGTGGCAAAATTGACTCAGGGTGGACAGTTTTCTATTCACATATGAACTACACATATCAACTTACTCTAAAATCCTAAAAACATGCATAGCAGTCACATGGGTTCCATTCAATGACAAAGAACATGTGAAATACAATACATATCAAATGTCCATATTCAATAGATAACAGTTGTCTTTTCTGACTTTTGAGCTTCAAAACATAGTTATGATAGGAATATGACCCTTTTCCACATGCTGTTCATCTTCAACAAATGATGCCAAGAGTATCACCTTGTTCTTGGCCATGCTGTTGAACAGTTTTGAGAGCAGTCTAACTGCAAAATTGTGCCCATTACCACAGTACAGTTTGTTGACAGAGGTTTCTTCCAACAGGCCATATTCCTGCAGCAGCTGGCAAATAACCAGCTCAATATTGGCTTCTGAATCCATGGTGCATGAAGACTGCTTGCTTCTCCACTGTTGTTGTGATGGCAGTCAATGAATCCCAGGAGTGTAGCCCAATGCCATGCCATGGGCCAGAGGACAGTTTGATTTGATGAGTCCACCACAATTTACCTGCAACAAAAATGCATCAAGTTGCATCCATAAGGCTGCCAAATAGTTCCTTGGCAACAGCATAGGCTACTAAAGTCTGTTTAGCTGCTATACAGTCTAACTAACCAACAGTTTGCAATGAAACTCTTTCACAGTTTGCATGTACAGGGTTTAGCAGCAAAATAGGAGCACAGTCATGAAGCATGGAGAGAAGTTCATATTTGCTTTTCTATTTTATACATGACTTGAGTTCCATAGCAAACTCTCAGTGGCCAGACTATTGGCCACTTGCACTAAGACTGGGTAGTCACAATCGAAAGGTGGCCCCGCTGTTTCAGATCAGTTTCAACAAGTATTGGGGTCAAAATTTTACCAACAATCGTGACAACGCAAATCGTCCATATCCATAATATCATGTTTTCCAGCCGCGACTCCAATCACAGACATTGCCATTATCGCACCTCCAAAGAACAAAATTTGGATCAAACTGGTTCTTTCACGGCGGCCGTGTTCTATAAGTCTAAAGCGCCGGATTTCGTTCACATTTTTCACATCTTCTTTTATTGGCTGACACAATTGTGAAGAGCAAGGATTGGCCACAGGTCAATCAATTGACCAAGCTGTCTTTCAGCTACTAAAGCATGCTAGGGTGTGCAGAGTAAACAAAAGGAAGCCAGCAGCTTGCAAAGTTGCTTTAACAGGCCAGCCAAACATTTCTAATTAAAGCGCAAAAATATGAGCGACAACAGGTCAAAATTTTTTGCTAGAAAAGTTGGACTAAGCTTTGCGGTTATTTTGAACTATAAATGATTATTATTCACCCAATATTGATGTGCCAGCAGCTAATCAAAGACTCGCAGTTTGACCTTGGTGCTGTGCCAACAACACTGTTAGCAGCCCGCCTGCTTTACTTTACAACAGGAAGGGTTGGCTTCGCTTCCCTTTTGCCTCACGTTAAAAACCGAAGCCAACTCCTTATTGCAAGCTTAGGTCCCACCACGAGGCTCCGCCCCTTTGCCGGCGCTTTAGACTTATAGAACAGGGCCGCCGTGTTAGGAGTGGAGAAATGACAACATTCGTGATTACAGACATTGCCATATCGCCACCTCCAAAGAACAAAATTTGGATCAAATTGGTTCTTTAGGAGTGGGAAATGACAACATTCGTGATTGGAGTTGAGGCTGAAAAACCATTGACACTAAAATGGTAGTAGTAGCCATCATAAAGTTGTTGCTTCATAGCAAATCATGTGCTCATCATCTTATGGCAAGTTATTTTTACAAAATATGCGCAAGACCATGTTGGAAACTCTGAATTGGGAGGTGGTTGTCCTCCCCATTTTAGTGTCTATGGAAAAACCCTGTAGAAAGGGGGTGATGCTTTGAGTTGCAGCATGTACCTTTTTGGAGGGGGTTTGTTCATCTTCTTCTTGCCCACTGTGATAGTCTTGTTGATCCTTTGAAATAATTCCAGCTCATGACTAGGATCGAAGGTCCTGGGGGTTGGTTGAAGGTGCTTCCTGTAGCCACTACTGCTGCTGCGTTGCCAGGAAAACGTAAAGTTTCTGACAGGTATTGCAGGTGGGGAATCTTAGAATTACTGCTGTCTTTTCTCTTTTCTCTTGCACTTGCGAGGCATTTTTCTTCATCGCTTCTTCTCTGTCATCCCATTTGTCAATATAATGAAGAGAATCATCCACAGATAATTTATATTTTTTGAATAGTTTTCAAAAAGTGGCACATACCCCTAGAACGCTCCTTCGTTGCGCGCCCGTCGTTTCGCTTCGCTACATCCAACGCGCTTAGTGAAGCGGAGCGCGCGCTCTAGGCGTACATGAAGTAATCGCTCGTCTCATGGCAAATTGTTTTGCAAAATATGGGCAAGACCAGGCTGGACACTTTGTGTTGTGGAGGCGGTAGTCCCCCCATTTTAGTGTTCCTGATAATACGTTACGGAACGTGATACGAATATGACAGGACTTAGCTTACGCGGCTTTCGTACTTTTGATAATGTTTATGCAATTTCTTGCATAATAAATCGAGTTGCAACGTTGCTGAAATTGAGTGAATCATATGAAAGCGATGGAGCGGTTCCATGGATTCCATCAACGAAAAGATCGCTCAGCAGTCCAGCAACATATGAAAGCAAAGTCATGTCAGAATAATATGCTACGTCCACATTTGACCCATCAAAAGATCAGCAGAAAACTGTGATCCGTCCCGCAGCGAACGAAGAATTGCGGTTACGGTAGAAAAAGCGAACAGACAGCGCAAGACGCCGACTTTGCGTCATCGACCGTAATTCTTCGTTTGCTGCGGAACGGATCATGGTTTTCTGCTGATCATTTTGATGGGTCAAACGTTTATTAAAAAATTCCACTCGCATCGCAACGCAATCTTGCACATAATACATGGACATGACATCGACATGGCAGATGCAGTTTTGAGTGAGCCGTGCCGACATGTACGCTAATCCAAAGCGGGAAGCAATAGCTGAACAACCTCCACACCAACCAATGGTGCAGAAAAGTTTCTCTGTGGCAGAAGGCCTAGAAGAGACTGACGAAAGTCTGTATCGACACAAATACGAGCAACTGTTGGCCCAATTCCAGTGGGTTCAGGCTGCAAAGGCAGATTTGGAGGAGAAATTGCTGCGGGTTGTCGAGAAAACTGAAGGAGATAAGTTGCAATTGAGTGCGGAAATTGACGAGATTTCTGGACGCCTAACGGCTGCTTCGAATCGCGTAGCTCAGTTGGAACATGAATGCGTAAGCTGTTCGCTACTTGCGCTGAGAATAAATGGGTGTGGTCGCGCGAGCTGACTTCTTTTTTTTAGTCTGGTTTTTTCATTGGTGACACCCGTTAGCACCCGCTGACATCGATCAAAAACCCACTGAAAAGCAGAGGGGGTCAGCTCGCGACCAAGCCATAATTCTTAGCGCAAGTAGTGAATAGATCCATGTTGTACGTACTGTAGCATTCGCCGTGTTTCAAGGCCAATTCACAACTTGGGGAGAATACCCTCGTCAGCGCACGCCCAGCAATGGGCACGCTCGGCGTTTGACACCGATGTGAATTAGCCTTGAGTTGTGCATGTACGTATTACGTAATTCTGTATCTCTATTCTTGGTATCTCTATGCTGGATTATGTCGGAGTATTTTGTTGTTCTTTGTTGTAGGCGGGATACAAGAAAGATTGCATTTTGGCGGTGCATTTGCTCCAGTGTCAACCATCTTCCTATGTTGCTCAGAAGCTAAGCGAAGTACGAAAGAGATGATGTCTTTTTTCTTCTTTCTCGCTGGACCGACTTAGTATGACATACAATGTAGGGTACTATGGGATAAAACCAGACACGGGGGTAAACCTGGACACCTTCTCAGCATCCATACTACCGATTGATGCAGTATTTTCGAAACTAAGCGAAGTACGAAAGTGATGATGTCTTTTTCTTCTTTCTCGCTGGACCGACTTAGTATAACATACAATTAGGGTACTATGGGGTTAACCCGGACACGGGGGTAAACCTGGACACCTTCTCAGCATCCATACTACCGATTGATACAAGTATTTTACCAATCGATTCCTTGAACTCTCCTCTTTCAAATGAGCTACAATTTTCATCATTTGCTGAAGCGGCAAGTTCAGAAAAGCTTAAGGTGTCCGGGTTTACCCCGTGTCCGGGTTTACCCCACAGTACCCTATGTACGACCTCACCAAAATGTGTTCTGTTGGTATGTTTGTAGCTGCCAGCTGAGGTTCGTCGTTTGGCTGTATCTTCCGGTGCAATATCTCAGCAGAGCACTGCTCCCTCTCAAAAGGTAAAGAGGCATTGAGTTCATCTTGCAGTCATGCTCACGTTCACTGCATGCACAGGCATGCGTCGCGGCATATGAAATTTCAAGAGTGCGCTGGTCATATAGTATCAGCTCCAAATGTAAACGCACCATTAGTTTCACTTTTGAAAAAGCTTCTCGATGTTCTATTCTTGTATGTGCACTAAAGTGTGGGTGTAGTGTTTGATTATGCGCTGCTATGGACCAGTTGTGCTAAGAATTATTTATAGGTGGTTTCAAGCTGACTTACTCTGTGGGGAAAAGGGAAAATATTGTACTGAAAAATGCGCTACCACCTTTCATTACCGTGATTTTAATCGCAATCTGGTCCGGTCCATACGTGACGTGTCCAATTATTTGAAGGTACTCTAGGGACTAATACCCGGCCACCTATGCTCCTGTGACCTTGCTGTTTCAGCAAGTGCTAAACACAAAGAGCTCATTTGAAAGAGGGGAGTGTTTCAAGGATTGATTGACGTCAAAACTCCAGTAACAAGGATTTTCCCATGGCCTGGTTTACCCCGTATTACCCTGCATATCCGATTCTTGATTTGCAGAAATCTTGACACAGCTCGCAAGCTGGTAGCCATCTTTTCTCACTCCACCTTTCGACCTACTAAAGTCTTACTACCAGTCAGCTGAGGACGATGATGACACCAGCTCTGTACCAAAGACAACCTCAAGGGGGGATATAACGCAAAAATTTCCCATGGGGAGGCAAATTTCGAATTTCTAACTTTTGGAAGCAATACCTATGTAAAATCGCATCCTGTTTCGATCTTGCCCCATATTCTGAAGGTTATTTCAATTACCTCTGTGAAGCGGCGTCCCAGTCAGGAAGCTCGAAATAGGCCAAAGTGTTGCGAAATCCCCTTCCTAACTGGGGCGCCGCCTCACGGAGGCAAAATTAAGCAACTCCAGAATGTGGGCTTAGATCGAAAAGGGAAAAAATTTTACACCGGATAGGCCCCTCGAAAGTCAAAATTATGAATTTTGCCCTTCCTTCTCAATTTCCGCCAGATCCCCCCTTCAGTGCCCCGCTCGCTCCTTCCAGCGCCTCCTGAACCTGAGAGACCCCGTAACCATTCCCCCGCCTCCCAGTAGCACGGCATCAACTGTATCGGATAGTTCAACCACAGGCTTGCAGCGACAACCCCAGCGCAAAGGAGATAATTGTAGATCGCATCGCTGTATTTCAGCCTCATTACCAAGCGGCTGAATTG
>JASAMW010001610.1:0-57211 GCA_030247985.1 Epsilonema sp. ZAB3_2 | reverse complement strand
TTGGTGTGTACTGTTGGCTGTGTCTAGGAAAGCTGTACCGTTTACTATGTACCGTCCTTCTCGTCACCCCCAAACCCGCGCCCCCTACCACCTGCGCCATCGGCTCAGCTCCCTCCACACCTGCAAACTCACCTGATGTACGAGTCGGAAGTCGTGCGAGACGAGGATCATGCCGCCTTCGAAGTTGTTGATTGCGTCCGCTAGGGCGTCTATGCTCTCCATGTCCAGATGGTTGGTCGGCTCGTCCAATAGGAGTAGGTGGGGCGTTTGCCAAGCCAGCCAAGCGAAGGACACTCGACACCGTTGACCGTCGGAAAGCTGCTTCATCGGACAGGTCTACAATAACAGTTCAAACATACATAATATGCGGAAGAGAAAATGTTCTGTGTGATTCACTCTAATAGATCAGTCGAATCCAGGCGGAGCGGAGCATACGATCAGAATTTATGAAATCGTTGAAACATTAGCCACAATTTTCTTCCCAAAGGGTAACAGCACGGGATAACGCACATGACATGCATACGACAGTATTGCTTACCTGTTGTCTGCCGGTTAGCCCGTATCTGCCCACGATCTTTCTCATCTGCTCCTTCTCCGTTACATCCGGATACGCTTGATGCATGTATTCCAAAGCAGACAGGTCCAACGGTAACTCTTCGTGTAAATGCTATAGTAAAGAACAGAGGACATCATACTGTTTATAATCACAGTTCGGCAGGGTACTCAGGACAGGGTACCGCGGGGTAAAACCGGACGTAGAAAAAATTCAGGCTTCCTCCCTGCTTGCTCCTGCTCCAACATAGGTGAACGTCAGCAGCACACAACCCAACAATCCAAACCAGCCAACTCGAACTTAGCCGTATCGAAATAATCACAAGAGTAGCGAAAACTTTGATGTGTGGTCCACTTACCCCAGAGTACCCTCTATGCAATAAAAATAAAAATAAAAACCATCAAAATAACAGCCCAAAAACAAAGTAAAACTACAAAAAAAGAAAAATGCCCGACGGAGGCGGGAGTCGAACCCACCTGGTGATATCTGCCGATTTTCACGTGCGAATGACGGCGAATGAGTCCGTCGCTCGGCATGACGTCACCCACGAGCAGCTTGAGCAGCGTGGACTTGCCGGCGCCGTTCGGACCAACCAGCGCCACTCTGGTATCCAGATCTATGCCGAAATCCAGATTCTTGAAGATGAAAGGCTGGAAAAAAACACCAAAGATAGGTATTCGCCTTGCCCCGTATAAGAGAAGGTGCCGTTTTCGCCCTCCTCGCCGATTTTTGAGCTGCAGTTAGCAAACGCGCAAAGCACGCCGAAGCAATTACTTTTTGCAATTTTGGTATATTTTTGAAGAAGTAATTGCTTCGGCTTTATTTACGCGTTTGCTAACTGCAGCTCAAAAATCGGCGAGGAGGGCAAAACGGCACCTCCTCTTATGGGGCAAGGCGAATACGTATAGCAGGCACTAGCGCGCTACACACGTGGTGAGTAAACTCACGGTGAATTCCCCATAAGTATGTGGTGAAGCATAGGGAAGCCGGTGAATTCACCGGGAGTTTGAAACTCGCCACGTGTGAACACGTGAGAAAAATTTTGCGCGTGGGAGCAAGTGAGAATGCTCTACACGAAAAATAAAACTCGAAGTTCAAACTCACCGTGAACTCACCGTGAGTTTACTCGCCACGTGTGTGTGTGTAGCCCACTACTTACTGGGGAACTCTTGTCAGGCCGGCGCCATAGCTCAATCGGTAGAGCATTGGCCTTGTAAGCCGAAGGTGCGGGTTCGAGCCCCGCTGCCCCAATAGACAGGTTTCCCTTCTCCTAGGGGTTGATGGGGCTTCCGTTCACCTCGCGACACTATGGACCAGTTGCGCTAAGACTTTTCGGTGGTGGGCCCGCTAGGCAAAGATGATGTTTTCTTACCAGTTTCGGTCCGTACTGAAATGAGACTCGCTGCACCATGATCACAGGCGGTGGGATGTAACCGGGATCGAAAAAGTAGAACGCTTTCGTCTACAAGAAACAAACAACATCATGCCACCTGTACTGTAGATAGACACGTCAAACTATATCAATAGTGCGCTGCAAAAGTGGCGAATTCATCATTTGTATGCGTCAAAATATAGGCTTCGTTTTGAGCTTTTATCACCAGCTCAAAAATCAAAACAAAAATTGAAGAGTTCAAAATTCACCGTGAATTTTCTTCGTGATGTTTACTTGCCACGTGTGGAAGCGCACTGATGCCACTTCAGCAACCAAGTTGGTTTCTGAAGTGGCCAAGAGTACATAACTATTTTGGTCCGATCATAAAGCAGAGGAAGTTACGCATTACAAATTGCTGTGCTGTCGTTCTTTATCAAGTCTATTTGAAACATTAGCATTTTTCCCACTGCATGCAACAAGTAGGCCTACCGTCGTGTTACCAAACTAATAAACTAACCTTTTCCTGTACAACTTTCTCCGTCAATCCGCCAGCGATCATTTTCTGCATCGTTTTCTCCTTGCTCTGTGCCTGACGCGCCAATTTTGCGCTGCCGTGGCCGAATCGAGCTACGTAGTCCTAGAAATCAACCAATTCTTGCATGCATGTACATATGTTCTCTACCTTCTTGGAAAAATAAGAATAATAGCTGCGGGGAAATTTGGGCAAGGTCAGGGGATAATTCGGACAACCGAATCGTATTATCTCCTGTTAGGAAGGTTGGGAAGAAGTAGGGACTGTGTTTTATCAAAATGATCCCTGTAAGGGCACCATGGGGTAAATCCGGCCACCTATGCTCCTTTGAACTTTCTGTTTCAGCTAATGATGAACCAAATTAGTTCATTTGAAAGAGGAGAGTTCAAGGATTCGGTTGACATATAGTATTTGTCTCAAATCAGTTCATTGGTCGCTGAGCTATGCAACCTGAAACTTGACTTGGTTGGCCGGATTTGCCCCATAGTACCCTAACCTGCTAAGTGACGATAAGGCTGGGGTGGTCCGAATTCTCCAGGGCCCAAATTCGGAATTACCCCGTGTACTATCCTATCTGAATACGAGGTAAAGTATAGTGCAGCGAAATGTACTTTCATATGTTTGAGCTGATCCTGTTCCCACTGATATCTCTTCAGCTGATTTTCCAAAAGCTCAATCTTGGTACGAATGAACGCGTCGTAATTCCCCTAAAAGATACCAAAAAGACATCAGTATTGTCTGTCTGTAACAATCACAGAGCAATAACTTGAACTCGAGAACTGGGAATACCCCGTAATATCTCAGCCGTTTCTTCGTCAAGTGAATAATATTGGTGCAGACGTTATTCAGGAAGTCCTGCGAATGAGACACCATCACCAGAATTCTCTTGTATCTGCAGCACAAACAAACAATCAATACACCTGTAGGTACGGTACATCTCTACCAGGTCAATACGTACTGCACACTGCATACTGTACGTAAGCACATACAAACCGTGCATTTTTGAGCGGTCATACAAAGAACGATCAGAGCTTAGAGAATATAGTGTCATGCCGAGTTCACAAGACGTCCGTCCGTATGTCCGATATGTTATATCATAGAGACTGTATAGACGTAGTACGGGTGTCTTGTGATGTAAACGCGGCGTCAAATACTCACGTTTTCAATTCTTGCTCAAGCCATACACAGGCGTCTAGATCTAGGTGATTTGTGGGCTCATCCAATAGCAGAAGAGTAGGCTTGACAAACAGAGCTCGAGCCAACGCAATACGCATTCTCCAACCACCTAAATATACAGTAGAAGCGCACCAAATAGGGTACTATGGGGTCAACCCGGCCATGACATGAGAAATCCGGCCTCTAATGATTCAGGGCTACATATCTCAGCAACCAATGGACCGATTGAGACAAGAATGAAATCAATCGATTCCTTGAACTCTTCCTCTTTCAAATAAAGCTATTTGGTTCATCGTTTGCTGAAAGAACAATTGATCAAAGGAGCGTAGGTGGCCTAGTTTACCCCACAGTACGCCAAACAAAACCGGGCAATTGTGAACCGTTTTCTTGTGAACGCGAACTTATTGCTTACGCTTACCCGAAAAGTCTTTGCATTTCTTGTGTATCATTTGATGAGTAAAGCCCAGACCGCGCAAGATTTCAGTAGCTTTAACCTCAGCAACATCCCCCTCCATTTCCTCCAGTCGTTCGTAGATATCGGCTAAGCGTTCTTGGCATTCATCTAGAAACAAGAAAAAAGGCGGCAGGTCTGGGAGTCGAACTTGGCCGTCACCAAATAGCGTCGGTCTTCCAACTGCGCTACCGCTACAGAGGGATAAAACGTGAGGAGAAGAATATATTTCTACCAAGTTGATACAACCCTCAAGTTCCGCTAGTTCAGTAATTTCCGTACTATCTCATTGGTAAGGAATCGAACCCGGCTCCGCATGCTTTTTGGACAACTTACCACTGAGCTACGGAGTCAAGGAAACAAATATCACAAAACGACCCTTATTTACCATTCTCAGGATAGGCGGCGAGTTCTTCCGCTTCCTTTTCCAGTCTTAAGCGTTCTTCGTCCACTTCCATCACTGCTTCCAGCGCAGTTTTAGAGGACGCGTACATCTCGCGACTGAGCAGGAATATATCAATGTGATCGGGAACATCGACCTCGCGATTGGCCAAAGCTTGGAGCATGGTCGATTTGCCTAAAAAAATCCATTGAAAACATGTTAAGCTTGGTTTTTATAGGAATATACGAGAGAACGCTGAAAGGTAGGGTACTGTGGGGTAAACCCGGCTATGGGAAAATCCGGCAACCTAAAATTCAGGGCTGCACAACTCAGCAACCAATGGACCGATTGAGACAAGTCATGATATCAACCGATTATTTGAACTCTCCTCTTTCAAATGAGCTATTTGGTTCATCGTTTGCAGAAGCAGCATTTTCAAGGGAGCATAGGTGGCCGGATTTGCCCCATGGCTGGGTTTACCCCCACAGTACCTTATGCGTTTCGAATCGGTCAGACAAAGCGCTCCGTTTCACAAATCACCTTTCTTTCTCACCCTCAATTCACAGAAAATGACTGAAAAGGGGCGGAAAGAAATCCGATTAATGGCTCTTAGTTTTGGTTTGCATCATTCCGATTCATTCTCATCTGATGGCGGATTCACAAGTGATACATTCACATAGCGTTTTGCTCGACAAAAGGCAGATAGTCGCTCTCATAAAGCAATAAAAAGAGCATCAAAAATGACTGTCGTTTTTCTCCAAAAAATATAGGCAGAAACTGCAAAATAAATTGGAACAAACGACTATCTTCCTTTTTTCAAACAAACACTATGTGAATCAACCATAAAAACCACCACTTACCACATCCATTCAGCCCAACCAAGCCGTATCTTCTGCCTACGTTCAGCTCCAAATGAGTGTCTGACAGCAGTTCGACACCATAAAACGTGATTCCAAAACTGGCAATCTTTAAATCGCGCGACAGCGGGTGAGATGCCAGTACGCCCGTTGTACTACGCGCAGCCGCGTTGGCGATTTCCACTTCCTGAAGCTGTCTGCACGCTTCGTCTATGTCTTCTAGTAGGCCTGAAAGATGTCAAAAAGGGGGAATTGTGTAACTGAGGTCATCCGGGCGCGTAGTTCAATGGTTAGGGCGCTAGCCTGGAACGCAAGAGGTCCAGGGTTCGATTCCCTGGCTGGCATCCGGCAAGTTTTCCTTCTCGATTCAGAAAAAAGCATAGGAAGAAAATGATGGTGGATTCACATAAAAGGGTAAGCAGCGCAAGAGCAGCATGAAATGAGGGGTTTTGAACACCTGCTTTTCCCTTTCATTTCTAGATCGTGACCAATAAAATGACCCCACAGAGAGTACCACAAAATTAGGGCTCATTCACATAGGAATCAATGCGCTCGACGTACGCCCGGCACTCCCATCCCATGCCTTTGCTTCGAGCGTAATACCATGGATGACAGGACACGCCGAGCGTTCGCCTAGCGCACTTCTCCGATATGTGAATGCGCCATAAACATACAAAACTACACACGCCAACGCATGTCAAAGCACACAACCTCCCCAAAAAAGGACAAACTCACCGTTTTCTTCAAAAACTCCATTTTCCACCGTACTATTTTCTTCTTCGCCATCATATTTCTTAGTAAGCGCAGGAGTAGAACTCGCAGAAGAGGATTGGCCATTTTCCACTGGAATTTGCGAGATTTCCCCCTCCAAAATGTCCTCTTCTTCCTCCTCTGGTGTTTGCTGATACTTCTGAGCTTGAGCCTGCGTTCTTTTGCGTTGTCTTTCCTTAGCAGCCTCTTTTTTCTGAGCAGCTTGACGTTTTTTGGCGTCCGACGGCATTTTTACACAATTTTTTGATTGAATTTCTTTATTTCTTGATGAAAAAATGAATAAAATTAGCGCTGGGCCTACCTATTTCCGGTGATTTCTTTGAATTTCGTCAAATTTTCGTTCGTTTCGTTTTGTAGCGTCATCATTTTCGTAATTACCGGATTGCTTTCTTTGTTTATTTTTTGGTAAAATATTTCAATTCTGCAAAGAATGTAATAACAGTAATAAACGCAGCTCATAGCATTTCAAAGGCGGAATCATGGACAGCTAAATTAACAAATCCTTCAATATGGACCCGTCATTTTGCGCATAACATCAAACGGCCAGACCAGGTGCGGCTTAGATTCCGTTCTTCAACACGCGAAGCATAGGACGGAAATCGAAAAGTTATAAAAATCTCAAAAATTTTACACCAGAGGTCGGGTTTTTTGCAGGTCTGCTGACGAATAAGGAGTTGCACTTTCTTGTCAAGTGAATTTTCGTCAGATTTATTGCTAACTAGCAGCCAGAATTGACATACAATCACTGTATTTGTCGCTTTCACTGGTAGAGTACAGCAATCAAAAGCATGAGAAGAGGGAAATGTGATTCAATCTTTTCCCTTATTAACTTGTGGGCTTCCAAATGAAGAAATTGCAAAAAAGATGTCATGAAACCTTCTTCCACATACACAAGTGCAGCAATAGTAGTGTGACGTGCCGCGTTCCGTATGACGATAGCCGGGCCCCGAAAAGGGAGGAGAGAAATAGGACCGAACGGGAATCGAACCCGTTACCCTCGGACACAGCTGCGGACTTAGGCAACCCCACCAGGGACCGGTCCGGGGACTTTTGGCTAAACTCGCCTTACATACCTAGAACTGGTTTACATACACTACTACTGGCCTCGGACGCTATTGTCATACGTACGCAGTACGTAACAGTAGAACAGCCATGTGAAACCTCCTTTTTTGTTTTCACCTACTGATTTGATGAAAGTGTTGTGTCATCAATTGATCTACTATTTCTACTTTGCCTACTCAATGTCTTGCTGGTGATCACCCTTCGTTTCTGGCCTGTACTCAGTATCAGTACTTTCTTTCCAGTGCTTTCAATTAGTATAGAACTCTGTATCTGCTATGAAATGCCAAGAAAACTTGTGTTCACATCCTAGGTACCCCATCATGCATATCATTACTTTTTGTTGGACAAAACCCCACAATATGGTGCGAAATGGAACTAAAACTTGATGCTCAGTATGCTGCTGCGTGCAAACTAAGCCGCACCTAGTCTAGGCGTCATAAAAGTGTCGTGTCCATAAGCGTGGTTTAGTACATTCAGCGGTCCATGGCGGAATGGAATTTTGAAAAATTCTGAAATTCTGAAATTTCACGATTTTTCAGGCAAATTTCAGGGCAAAAAATGGAGAAATTTGACCCAGAAAGCTTGCCCACCGGTTTGCAGGGCTATTACAAGCGTCTATTTCCATACAAGCTGTTTTGCAAGTGGCTAAGCAAAGGACAAGGTAAACTTTTCTGTGTTATGTTTGTGTCAGAACGCAGATACGCGTTATGGCGCGTTCACAAGACGTCCGTAAATCCGTACGTCCGTCCGTTCGTCAACCCATAATGTGTTCGTCCGTCCGTCCGTCAACCATTATGGTTGACGAACGAATGGACGTACGGATTTACGGATTTACGGACGTCTTGTGAACGCGCCATCATGGCCTGGTCTATGGACCAGTTGCGCTAAGAATTATGGTTCACTGCAAAATGACCCCTCTATTGCACTTTTTCAGTGCTTTTTTGCATGCCCCTGCATGCATACAATGCACTGAAAAGTGTAATACAGAGCCGGGTTCAACTCGCGACCACCAACAATTCTTAGCGCAACTATTGCAAACCCAAACTTATTACGTAGCCTCTATTACCTTTGCTGTTGGTATTTGTGATAATCATATGGGGGACTGTGGGGTGAACCTGGCCACCTTAGTTCCTTTGAACGTACAGTTTCAGCAAATGATGGAAAATAGCTCATTTGAAAGAGGAGAGTTCAAAGAATCAATTGATGTCATACTTGTCTCAATCGGTCCATTGGGTATTGAGATGTGCAGACCTGAAACTTTGGTGGCCGGATTTTTCCATGGCCGGGTTTACCCCATGGTACCCTAATTTTCTGACTGTTTCAGGCAAAACTGCGTACTTTTGCAATCGCGAATTTGCGTTCATATTACGCGATGACGTCTATCTTCGCTATCGGAGCTTTTCTGATCAGAACGAATTTGAACGGGAAGTGCAAAAGATTTGCCCTTATAAAATAGATATCGGAGCAGTATTCAACCGCCCTGTAAGCTATAATAACGTTTGTTTTCTTCTTTTTTTCCAATTTTTTTATATGAAGGGTAACCTGGGGCAAATTCGTCCATATATTTCCCCTAAAAAACATGATTCTAAAATGTATCTCAGGGAAATTTCTGCCTCTTATTCTTTCGTTCATAGCCATAAGTAACCCCCTTGGTTAAAGAGGGGGGGGGGAGGATTTGCCTCATGGACGGTTTACCCCGCGCTACCCTGTGCCCATTTTTTCTAGCCGAAGGATCACAAAATATGCAGTGAATTTACTCCGAAAGAGAGAGAATTGGTCTTTGATATTGACCTGACGGATTACGATGATATTCGCACTTGTTGCAAGTAGGAAAATCAAAATAATATCAAGCAATATAAAGCAGAATGATGTTGGCTGTGTGTAATTTTGATTTTGTGGGCATTTTTTCTTTCAGGGGTGGAAGCATGTGTAAGAAATGCTGGAAATTCATTGTGATCGCGATTCAAGTGCTAGATCGGGCGATGGAAGGTAAAAACCCGCTAATTTTTCAATCAGTGTGCCAGGTATTGGAATATTCGCTACCTGCGCTAAGAATTAGTACGGGTGGTAAGCGAGGTGACCCCTCTTTTTCGGTGCTTTCAGTGCATTTTTGGTAGGTGTTGACGCACGGGGTAACTGATCAAAAAACGCACTGAAAAACAGAGGGGATCAGCTCGCCACCACCTGTACTAATTCTTAGCGCAAGTAGCAGGTATTTTGATGAATTGAATTGTGTGATTTTAGAGGATTTTGCTTTCAAACATCGCCTATGGGTGTTTTCTGGGCGAAGGGGTGTTCATTGCTGGGTATGTGATGAATCGGCGCGCAATTTGACGAATCACGGACGTTCGTGCTTAGCGGATTACTTCACGGTGCTTTTGGTAAGCGGAATTGTCAGATTATTGGAAGCTTTTGAAACATCATGTTCACAAGTTGACCCAAACTGTGTAAGTAAACTCGTGAATATGATGTTTCATGACCGGTAGGTATTCAACCTCAGTCGGTTCAGTAAAAGAATGCGGAGAAACGCAACTGGTCAATATTTGGACGAATATATTGTACGTGTTATTGTACGTAGGGAGGTGAAAATCAGAGTAAGAAAGTTCGGCTACCGAAAAGGCCTCATCCTGCCTTGTCCAGAGCTAGCGGCATCATCAAGGAGCATTTTCTGGAATTGGCCGAGTTGCAGGGATGGTTGGATGGGCCGGAACAGTGGGCGACTATACTCAAGCTTGTGTCTGACCCGGGTTAGTCTTTGACGGGGATGTATGGGATTAGTATGGGGAAGCGAAGGGGCTAATCGCTAGTGTTTCAAAATGTAGTGAAAGTTGTGCAATCAAACTCAAGCTTGTGTCCGATCCAGGTTTATCGATATGTGTATATTTGACGAAGACATTAGGGATTATAGTATGGGGAAGCGACTGGCTAATTAGTGTTTCAAAATGTATCGAAAGGTTGTGCCAGTCAAAATATTTCTTTGATGGAAATACCTGACAGCAGTGGTTTTAGAATTTATTTGTTGGGTTTCTCTTTTATATTGAGTTTTTTTTGGCAGAGGCTCGCGTGCAATTTTGAGCAGACTGGCTAATGTTTCAAACTGTCTTGAAAGGTTTTCTCTGTCAATGTATAAAATTATTTCACGTAGACTGTCTGCTTCATTGAGAACTTTGAGATCATATTTCAGCTCTGGCTAATGTTTTAAAATGTATTGTAAGGTTGTGTGTGCCAGTCGTGCTATTACAACCATGCAGGAAACGTGGAATGGAATATGAACCATGGCTTATGCTGTACGCTGTACTATTTTTATTGGCGCGCCACACAAGCGGTGAGTAAACACCCGGGAATTCCCCGTAAGTATGCGATGAAGCATAGGGAGGCCGGCGAATTCACCGTGACTATGAAACTCACCACGAGAAAAACTTCGCGCGAGGAAGCAAGTGAGAATGCTCTACACTTACGACCGTGAGTTTACTCTTCACGTGTGTGGCGCACTATCCGCCATATGCAATAAGAGCCAGTGCTTAGTAGCGAGGCGACCCATAGACACTAGAATGGGGGACTAGAACTAGAACACTATTTCAGTGTCTATGGGCGACCCCTCTGAATTAATTTCAGATTTTCAGTGCAACTTTTGATCGGTAGTCGACGCGAAGGTCGGCGCTGTCGTCTTTATTGCTCGTTTGTTTCTTTCCGCGCCGACCGTCGCGTCGACTACCGATCAAAAGTTGCACTGAAAATCAAGGTTAGTTCAGAGGGGTCGCCTCGCGACCAAACAATGGCTCTTATTGAATATGGTGAATTGTCTGCTCATGCTAATATTTCATGATAGACGTGAGAGCAGCGATCGAGAAGGATTTTGGTCGACAGGACACGGTAGAAAGACGGTGGAAGGCGTTACGTTTTCGGTTTGACCCACCCCCAAATCTGCGTGCCCGATGGAGGCCACCTGTATGAATTCTTGACATTTCCGTTCGTTTGTTCATCGGTTGCGCTGGAAATAATATCTGCGTGTGGTCGCCAGCTGAACCCTTCTTATTCATTCATACTGATTTTATTTCAATACTATTTTTGATTGATGGCGTCGATATTACAATGAAAGAAAATCAGGGGGGTTAGCTGTAGCTCGCCACCACCCAGATATTCTCAGCGCAACAGGTGAATACGAGAATTTCTTTGTGTTTTTTGCTGTAGCCTGAGAAGAGTCGATGGTGTTTGGATGAGATAATGCTACAGTTGGCCTATCCCCGCCTAGACGCCAACGTTACCAAAGGCATGAATCACTTGCTGAAGAGCCCCTTTTGCGTGCATCCTAAAACAGGTAGAAACGACTCTAGAATCAAGAATAGATAACTGTAGAATCCAGTAGCGGTTGCAACGTGAATCAAGAACGCACAAAAGTTCGATCAGAGGTTCGATAGTGCGTATTTCTTGCGTATGTTGATGTTTGCTAATGTTATGTTGGTATGCGCGTATTGATTGTTCTTTAGGGAAGATAGCTGTACCTTTGGATGTGAAGTGCATTCAGAAATTTGACCCAGATCAAGTACCTAGGATCGAGTAAAGGAGTTCATATAATTTATTTGCCTATTTTGGTTATCTATTCACTTGAAAACTAGGACCTTCATTGTTCGGTTGGCCGATAAGATTCAATATGGGTTTTTGCGTGAACTTATTTAGTCAACTTATTGGCGAGCTGTCATCACAGATGGAAGGTGACAATAACGCTGAAAATCAACCAGCCGGAACTGGGGACCAATCACAAAAGCGCAAAGAACTTGGTACAGTAGTATTACTGTATGTATGGTTTGGCAGTGTGGGTGGAGTAATTCTGGCTTGGGTGGGTGGGTGGGGTAATTTGGACCACTTTTGTTCATCTTCGATGGCAAAAATCAATTTAACTCCATGTTGAACAGTTTATTGCAGCCCAAATTACCCCACTTCACACTACCGTTACATGTACGTACTTTGCCGTGGCCTTTTGTGGACAATTAGTATTGGTTCTATAGCCTACTTTCTACAGTTTTAGTGCAGGGATAGGGTAGAGTTTGACCACTTGAATAGTTTGACAAGAAAGAGTTCGTTATGGGACTCAACTCAAGTCATCTTGCGTAGTTTGCGTATACTCCTACAGAATAGGAATACGCGAAGCACGGACAGAAATCCGCATTTGTGAATCTATTTTTATGCGCAACTTGCATAGCGAACTCTCTCGGGCCAGACTGTGGTTGTTTGCAACGAATTTTTGTTTTCTTTCAGGCTACAAGCACACGTCTTTGTCTGACTACGTGGAAATTTTCGAGCGCTTTCTCAACTCGTTCCTTCGAGACCAACCGGCGTCAACTTCCGATGATAAGAAAACGCATAAATCAATCGCATTCTGACAAGAGAAAAGTGAATATGCGTCACCAGTATTGCATGTATTTCTTTGAAGATAATTTGCTGGTTTTTTGCCCAATTATACTTGCAGTCTGGCTTTGTTAGCGGTTGCATAATTTGCAAGATAATTGACTATCTAGGGTTTTGTATAATTTTCTTGTCGTTATGGCTTGGTTTCGAAGTATTTTGTCGCTAAGATGACAGGTTTGACGTCTGGTATGGATAAGTTTACCTTTCAAGGGGTTACTGTGTTGCATGCAAAGCAGCCGATGAAGCTGCTTGTGCCTAATTTCTTGTAATCCATGTTTGTTCACTGTTTTATTGTTTTATCCAGTAAGAAAGTGTGAATAAAATTGTGCAAAATGGACCACTGCAAGATTATTGTATTTTACTGGTTGTTGGCCACAAGCTTGCCGTATCTATCAGGTAGCGTGCGTGAGCTGAAGTTGCTAAAAAGCCATGTGTATGGCCGATGTATGAATAAAGTAGGGTACTATGGGGTAAACCCGGCCACCTAAGCTCCTTCCTATGAACTTGCTGTTCCAGCAAATGATGAACCAAATACAGCAGATTTCTCATTTGAAAGAGAAGAGTTCATGGAATGATTGATGTAAATAATTGTCTCAATCGGTCCATTGGTTGCTGAGATATGCAGCCCTGAAGCTTATGTGGCCAGATTTTCCCATGGCCGTGTTGTTTACCCCATAGTACCCTATACTATTGAAATGTGGAGGAATTCTTTTTTCAGATGCGACCAACTGCACGTGGCAGGACCTGAACCTGAACAACGGCTACTGCCTCACATCCACAAGTAGCTGCTTCGTGTTCTACACCGGCTACGAAAATGTGACGCACGCCAAAACGAAATGTAGCAACGACGCGCCGCCTGGCTTCACGGCTCGACTAGGTACTGTAAGTATAAGGGAAACTTTTGACCGTTTTCGGTCGTGACACTGCGTGGCTCAGTTGGTAGAGCGCTCGCACAGCTGGAGAGAAAGCCTGGGTTCAATTCTCGGATACCCTCAAAAGAGATGGATAACCTAAGTTTCAGAACTGCGTGCGTATCTTAGCATCCAATGGACCGATTGAGACAAAGTGCCAATCGATTCCTTGGACTATCCCCTTTCAAATGAGCTATTTTGGTTCATTATTGCTGTGACAGCAAGATCAAAGAGACAATGGTCTGGCCAGAGAGAGTTCGCTAATGGCATTCAAGGCGCGTTGCGTAAAATAGATTCGCGTCCGAGCTTCGTGTACTCCTATTTAGCAGAAGTACATGCAAACTACGCAGGACGACTTCAGTCCCATAGCCAACTCTCTCTGACCAGGCTACAAGTGACCGGGTTTACCCCGCAGTACCCTATATTTTCTGGATTTAGCCTGGATGCCAACCCTTGCCGTTCACGACAGTCTGCACCAGTTTTTCCCTTCCATGTCCTCGAGTGACGTGTGGATTGGCATGGAATTCTACATGATGGCCTGGATGTGGTTCGAAAATCCAAGCAGCATGACTGGCTGGACCTACTACATGGGGGATGACTTACAGGGCGGAGGGACCAAGACCTACGCCTACATGCGGGCTTCTGATGGAAAGTTTGATGAAGCGGAATACTCGACCACTGTGCAGTACACGAGGCTGTGTGAATTTTACGGTATGTACAAGATGAATGACTAAACAAACACATAGCCTACCCCGAGGAGGCGTGTCATTGTTGACAACACGAAAGACGCCTCCTCAGGGTATGTGTAACACATAAAGTACCGTATTTACCGGTTGCAAAAATTGAGAGGTCCCATTTGGGGCTATGCATGGGGGGGTTATGCATGGGGCATTTTTTTATGTTTTTGAGATGTGCGCAGAGGCATATTTTTTAGGTCAAAAGCACGTGTTTTAGGGCATAATTGAGCAGGGGTATTCTAGTACAATACACCCCCAAGCAGGGCTTATAGGCATCTTAGGTTGGGACTATACATGGGGGGTTATGCACCGGTAAATACGGTAGATTAGCTGCGAAGCTCTGTCCAATATTATAGATGGGAACCCGGTATGTACGGGAGCTACCACCACCGTCGCTTCAGCAACCACCACAACCGTGACCTTGGGTGAGACCTGCGCCTTTCAAGACGACGCTTTCAACACCGGCTACTGCATTGTGTCCGAGAATAGCTGCTTCGTTTTCGTAAATTCTTACGACCGAGTGTCCAACTCAAGAACGAATTGTCAAAACGACGCCCCTGCTGGCTACATTGGTACGTCAGGGACAGTAATGTGGATGCGCCGGGCGTACGCCGAGCGCTTTTCCATCCAATGTGAATGAGCTATAATATACATATATGGACGATATGCGGTAACGCGATTGGGTTGGTCGATGGCGACCCCGCGGTATTCAGTGAAAGTTTGGATCGGTGTCTGCGCGGTCGTCGACCCTGTTCAATCATCTGGGAGCGTCAAAGGAGCGAGTGTAAAGAAGAACTGACAACAAATGACGTCGACGGCCCCGCAGAAACCTATCCAAACTTTCTCTAAATACCGGGGGGTCACCATCGACCAACCCAATCGCGTTACTGCATATTATGAATACAGTGCTTGCTTGTTGCAGGTCGATTGGCTTGGATTCCTACGAACCCTCTGTACCAAAATCTGCAAACCCTGTTTCCATCCATGATTTCGAACGATGTCTGGGTTGGCATGGAATACTACACGGGCATTTGGCAGTGGTACGAAGATATGTTAAATCAGGCGCCCTGGACCGGTTACATGGCCGACGATTTGTCAGGAATGCCGATGTCGAAAACGTTCGCCTACATGCAGACTATTACCGGAAAGTTTGACGAAGCCGAAGACTTAGCGACTGTCACGAAAGCGAGACTGTGCGAATATTACGGTATAAGAAGAGGAAGAACATATTCACCATATGCAATAAGAGCCAGTGCTTGGTCGCGAGGTGGCCCCTCTGAATTAACCTTGATTTTCAGTGCAACTTTTGATCGGTAGTCGACGCGAAGGTCGGCGCGGTCGTCTTTCTTGCTCGTTTGTTCCTTTCCTCGCCGACCTTCGCGTCGACTACCGATCAAAAGTTGCACTGAAAATCAAGGTTAATTCAGAGGGGTCACCTCGCGACCAAGCACTGGCTCTTATTTCATATGGTAGATATCGCTAACTTATTGTAGTTTGTATAAAGGGACACGCTATTGAGTTTTATGCGTTGACGTGTGTGGAAGAATGTTGACCAATGCTGAATGAGTGGGTCTGTGGTATTTACTGTATTGCGCTTCGGGTTTTGTATTGCTGGTTCTTGCCGTGTTGCAGATGGACCGGTTTGTACAACAACGACCACAACTACAAGTACTACTACCACAACTTCTACATCCACAACTACCCCTGCTGGAACCACGACAACTACCCCAGCTGGAACCACGACAACTACCCCAGCTGGAACCACGACCACTACCCCAGCTGGAACCACGACCACTACCCCAGCTGGAACCACGACAACTACCCCAGCTGGAACCACGACAACTACCCCAGCTGGAACCACGACAACTACCCCAGCTGGAACCACGACAACTACCCCAGCTGGAACTACGACAACTACCCCAGCTGGAACCACGACCACTACCCCAGCTGGAACCACGACAACTACCCCAGCTGGAACCACGACCACTACCCCAGCTGGAACCACGACAACTGCCCCAGCTGGAACCACAACTACCCCAGCTGGAACCACGACAACTACCCCAGCTGGAACCACGACAACTACCCCAGCTGGAACCACGACCACTACCCCAGCTGGAACCACGACAACTACCCCAGCTGGAACCACGACAACTACCCCAGCTGGAACCACGACAACTACCCCAGCTGGGCCTCCCTACGGTATGTTACCAAGAACAAATATTATTTCGTCACATATTTATTCTTGGTATGGCCTAACACCCGCTGAATTACGTACATAGCTTTCGTTGGACCTCTTTTATCAACAAGAATATCCTCTCTTTCCCACTGTACCCGCCGTTTAGTACTACTACTATAATCTGGTCAGTAGGAGTTCGCTAATGCTATTCAAGGCGCGTTGCGTGAAATAGATTCACAAATGCGGATTTCTGTCCGTGCATCGTCCAGAAGTACATGCAGCAAACTACGCAGGACGACTTGAGTCCCATATTGCGAACTGTCTCTCTGGCCAAAGCAACATTGGTCACTTGAAATGGTATGTATATTGGCGCTGATTGAGTCCGATGCATGGCCCGCTTCAAAACATGGACCTCTGCATATATTTGGACCGTACCAAAATCCGCAGTACACTTCAAGAGAGGTCCATATTTTGAAGTGGTCCATGCATCGGACTCAATCAACGCCTTATTTCTGTTTTGTCCTTTCCAGCGTGCACCCAACCAACTGTACACAACCACTACATTTCCTACTGCTTTAACGAGACCAACTCCTGCTTTCATCATCGTATCAATTCGATGACCACCTACACCAGCAGTCAATCGATGTGCAACAGTTGGCACGAGAAACCGGATGGGTTCAGGGGCCGATTGGCAGTGCTGGAAACGGAAGAGATTTTCGACAAGATCAAAGTCATCTATCCAGACATCGAAGAGTACGTCACCTGGGTGGGATTAAAGGGCGGATGCGGCAAAAATTTCCCATAGTAAAAGCGATGATCGATTTTGTTCAAATTGTTTTCGGTGAACCTATGCAGTTTTTCATGCTGAATCGATCCTACCCATCTGTCTCGTGGATTTTGCTTCCTCGCAGAGAAACCAACTTGACCAAAGCGTGTTTTGTAACGTTTTTGTGCGAAACGCCTTTTGCAAGTGGGTTTTTTCTGCGAGGAGGCAAAATCGCAGCGAGTCAGGTGGATGGGATCGATTCAGCATAAAAAACTACATACGTAGTTTCACCGAACGAATTTTCAAGAAATAGCTCAACACCTTCACTGTGGACGAGTTGCGGTATAAAGCGCAATTGGGTTGGTCGTTTTAGAACGCCGCGGTATTTAGTGAAAGTTTGGATTGGTGCCTGAGGCGTCGCGACCTTGTTCAAACATCTGGGAGCGGAAAGGAAGCGAGTGAAAAGAAGTGACAACAAATGACGTCGACGACCCCGCAGGCACCGATCCAAACTTTCACTAAATATTTCGAGGTCGCTATCAACCAACCCAATCGCGTTACCGCAACTCGTAAGTAATGGGCAAATCTTTGCCGCATCCGCCCTTTAAAGGCGAGCACACCCGGAACCTGGGGCTGGTATGACGGCGCCACCTACATCGGTCCTTTGACCTACTTTCTGGGCAGTGTAAATTTGGGCAGTGACTCTGGGCAGATGTGTGGAAGGTTGAGAGATGTCTACAAGTATGACGACCGCGACTGCAACGCGTTTCACATTCGGATGTGTGAATTCATTCCAAGTAAGCGAATCTGCACAGCTTTGATGACGGGGGTTTCATTGCTCATTCACATTGGAAGAAAAGTGCGCTCGGCGTACGCCCGGCCGGCCGGACACATGGCTGTCCATGCTTATGCAAACGTCGAGCCATGGACACGCTGAGCAGCCCATGTCTCCCCTATGTGAATGAGCCGTTATTATGGTGAACTAGAGTAAATAAAGGTGAAGATGGTTGAATTGAAATGAATCAAGCCGTTTGTTTGTTTCTCAGCTTGGAACGCGCACGCTTGTGAACCTGTGATTGTCACTACGCCATCTACTGTACCTCCGCCAACTACAACGTCCACTACGACTACTACTTCAACTACGACAACAACCACAACTACAACCACGACTACAAGCACAACTACGACTACAACCTCAACAACATCAACTACAACTACAACAACGACCACCAGTACAACTACTACTACCACTACTACAACTACTACTACCACTACTACAACTACCACAACAACAACAACTACATCCAGTACCACCACCACCACCACTACAACAACCACTACTACAACTAGCACTTCTACAACTACTACAACCAGTACTACGACAACTACAACCACTACTACAACTACTGCAACGACTACTCCGATACCTACAAGTACAACTACAACGACTACTACAAGTACAACTACTACAACTACTTCCTCAACCTCCACGACTACTGCAATGAGTACCAGCACAACAACAACAACAATCACAACAAGTAGCACTACAAAAACTACCACAACTAGTACTGCAACAACTACAACCACATTAACTGCCACAACAAGCCCTGTGGCAACCACAACTACTTCAAGTTCCACTGCACCTACCACTATATCCACGCTAGTGGTAACAACAACTACATCAGTACCTCCAACAACCACTACGACACAACTTGGCTCCACTACCACAGTTCAGAATGCATCCACAGTTGGCACTACATCCAGCACAGAAGCCTTGACAACTACTACATCAAGTTCACTTATTCAAACATCTACTAGTTCAACTCCAGCAGTATCCACTAGCAGTAGCGTAGCAGGCAGTACAAGTACAACCACTTGGACCACATCAACTCTGTCATCTACTCTGGGAGGGAGTACAACTACTGCCTTGAATGCTTCAACTTCCACAAGTTCATTGGCCACTAGTGGTCCAACCACCAGTACAGTGATTAGCACATCCACAGCACTTCCTAGTACAACCACAGTTCAATCAACTACATCTAGCCTATTGAATGCGACAAGCACAACTCCCTCTGGAGTCACAACAACAAGTACAGTGGCACCTACTACCAGTGAAGCTGTGACAACAAGCACCACAACTTTTGCAACGACCACTACTACTACTGGAACAAGTACAACTTCATCTAGTGTAATGCCTACCAGTTCCAGTACACTAACAAGCACAGTGATTACAACTTCCACGGCTGCAGTCACATCCACTAGCACAAGTGGCATGGCAACCAGCACAATTGGCAATTTGACAATTAGCACAACTCAAATGTCAAGCACAACTGCCGTACCATCAACCAGCTCCACAGTTTCATCTACTTCTACTGTAGCAGGTGTAACAACTACGAGCATAGCACCAATGATTACTACAACTACAGCCACCCCAACTGTTACTACAACTACAGCTGGTACAACTCTTCCAATGACCACCACTACTGCAACTACTACCCAAGCCTCAACTACAGTCAGCACTACAACATCTACTGCATCTTTCACAACAGAACAGCCAACAACTACAGTCACAACAACCATGGCTACAACTACCACAACCTTTACAGCTACAACTCCACTCTTTTCTACAACATCAGCCATGACAGCAACAACACCTACAAGCACAGCATCACCTACCACCACTACCAGTGCAACAGAAATGCCATCCACTACACCACCTGCTGTTCCAGTGACCACAACTGCTTTGCCTCCAATCATCAGCACAACAGAACTTGCTGCCCAAACAACTGTTGCTCCTGCAACAGTTGTTCCAACTACTACAGCTCCCATCATATCTGGACCAGCTTCATCTACCACCCAGGCACCTGCAAGCTCCATCATAACCAGCTCTGTACCAGTTGGAGAAGATACTACTACACCATCTTTGGTTGTCGGGTCAACAGAGGCGACCACGATAGCACCAACTCAAGTAGAGAGCAGTACAGCTGCTCCATTCATCCCTCCTTCAAGTACTACTGGACCAGTCCCAAAAGGTACAGCAACACCTAAAAATCAAATGACTCCTACATCTGGTCCAGAGGCAACTGTGGCCCCAACAGGGACCATGGCTACAACTCTGGCTGCAGTATCCAAGTCTATAGCAGCTGACGATGAACCTACAACTCTGAAAGCTGGACAGACCACTACTCAAGCGCCCATGGGGTCAACAAGCATGAAAGAGCCAGAGGGCACAACTACAAAGGGTCTAAAGGCTTCAACGATTGCTGGAATGACTGAACCTGCTCATTTTACAACCAGAGCATTAACGACAAGGATTGGAAGACCCATGACCATTCCACCTGGTGTTACCACTACAACTACAGCAAGCACCACCACTAAACCATGTATGTTGGGAGGCTAGAATTGCGGTACATACTGTACATTTCTGTGGTGGGTGGTTGTTGTGGGTCCCTCCCCTGCCCCTGCGGCCGGGGCGGCTGTGGTTTTGGATGTTCGGATGTCTGGTGAATGCGCTTGATTTTGCTGTATGGACATTTGTCAAGTTGGATTCAGAACAGCGCTTTGAGATGTTTTTTTCCAGATGAGTGCATATGGGCTGAATGGGGAGAATGGTCGCCGTGTGATGCGGCGCCGTGCTCTCTGGGAACGCGAATGAGGCAGGCCATCACAGATACGCAGACGTGTCAGCGCATTCTGACGGACAAAGAAAATTGCAGGAATGGAGAGTGTCCAGAAGGTAAAAGTGTAGGCATGCTCGAATGGGAAAAGCATGCGCAGGATGGAATAGTACTAGAGATCATGTGAAGTGCTTTTGATCGGTATTCTGTATGTCGGACTCTAACTTGCTTTCGTTGGACCAGGAGATATGAAAACGTGTTTGTATGGTTATGGTAGTATAGTAGTAGCGTTGTCTGACGGTTTCTGGGTAATCTTGTGAAGATGACGCTTCCAGATACATGAACAACTGCAACGTCCCCTAATTCGGCACCGATCTAAACTTGTGGGGCCACCTGGCGACCACCCAAGACCCAAACGTCTTTTAGTTGCTTTTGAGCTTGCGACCAATTCTGCTCGCACAGATTTTATTGTGTTTGTTTTCTGCAGAAACTATCAATCTTACATACAAGAAATAGATTTGATTCCTTGGCAAGAAATGTCAATCAAATACACGCAGTGTTTAAAACGAATCAAAAGCACCTATTGTATATCTACCTATAGTCTGGCCACAAAGAGTTTGCCATGGGACTCAAGTGGTCCCGCGTAGTATGCATGTACTTCTGCTAAATAGGAGAGGAGTACACGAAGCATGGACAGAAATCCGCTTTTGTGAATCTATTTTACGCAACGCGCTTTCAATGCCATGGCAAACTCTTGCTAGCCAGGTATAGTTAACGAACTCTAATGTGGGCAGGATAGGGTGTCAAATCAACATGACATGCTGATGCAAACAATCTCCTTTAGCGGTCTGTGATTTTTCATGCGTGACCTAGGGTACCTACTAGTTAGTTTGAAAGGTGACATTGCGTCCAGTGCACGTGGTCTTCAATGTTGCCATATCCGGAACCTGGCATCCATTGTATACACGCAGCTTTTGAAGGCCGAGTGCTCCGATCACCTGGTGAAGCTTCCGCTGGCCTTCTGCACTCCACTTGCCCTTACTCAACCACAACTCCTTCAGATGTCGCCATCCTTCAACTGCTTGCAGGATCCGGAGCTCGTTCTGCTCTGTCAGCTGCGTCTTGTACAGATTCAACGTTGTCACATTCCGACATGAGTTGAGTCCCTGCAGCAACTTGATGGTCGACTCAGCTGATGCATCCACTTGACGCAGTGTAAGCTGGTCCACTTGACTTCCTCGGATGAACTCGCGGATCTTCGTCACATCCCCATGTTGTACTGAACCCAGACGATTCAGTCGGAGACATGTCAGGCTGGACGGAAGCAGTGGGAACAAATCGCCAATACCTGACATGCTCTTGTCATAGCCAAAAATGGCAAGTTTATTCAATTTTGGTAGGGCTGGCAGGAGAGAAGAAAGCAGAACTGCGAAACTTTTGATATCAGAAGGTGACAGGTTGTATTCGATTCCCAACTCTAAGCGTTTTATGCTGTACATCAGCTGTGGCTTCATCACTGGAACCAATGTATTTGGCCATGGTAGTGTCATCTCCAATGGCAGCAGTGGTATCCCAAGTCTGTCGTTTCTTGCAACAATGTCGAAGAGCCGCTCCAAGTTGGGCCCGTTTCCTTCATACACCCACCGTACAACCCCATTTCTTTCCTTGAGAATTTCGTCGCCTTTCGCTTGCGCCAACTGATCCATTGTCAGCACCACTGACTTGCGGCCACACCACTCTTTCACGCATTCCTCCAGCTTCAGCCTAGAGATGCCGCGATATATCGATATCGAATTAGTCGATATATCGAAATTTTTCCTGGTATCGATATCGATATCGTATCGAATTTCTAAATTTTGGAAATATCGATATCGATCTCGATATCGGTCTTTTTTCAAACAGCAATATCGATATCGATATCGTATCGAAATTTGGCAAAAGTAAAATATCGATATCGATCTCGATATCGACCATTTTTTGCTCAAAAATATCGAAATTTTGATGCGTTTGGAGCGCCTTTTTTGGCCAAAAATTTGCTCGCACTACCGATGATTCAGTGAAAATTTTCTGCCACCCAAGTACATGCATGTACTACCCTTGACAGGTGGTGGTGGTGATGTGGTACTGTAATGTTCCGTATATAGCCCCCTCATGTATAGCCCCAAATCAGCCACTAATGTCATTTGCTTTCATGTATAGCCCCCTATTGCAAACCACAAAAAGCAGGGGAATAAGTGTTTTTGCACTAAAAACAGCGTTTTTGAGGTGATTCAGTGTTTTTGAGGTGATTTTTGTGGTCATCAGTCAGTTATCTTTGATTGCCAAACTTGAAAAATTGATTGTGAATTAGCTGAAAAAGCTTCTTTATTACTCAGAGCTACCTTTGCTTAGTGTACGACAGCTGTATTGGTACACTGTGAAGAAATTTTGATCTATTTTTAACCGTTTTCAAAATATCGATATCGATCTCGATATCGAGTCGATATTCTGCCCAAAATATCGATATCGATATCGTATCGACCCTTTGAAAATTTTAGATATCGATATCGATATCGTATCGAATTTCCAAAAGTTTGAAATATCGATATCGATCTCGATATCGGTCATTTTACAAAAGGCAGTATCGATATCGATATCGATTTTCTGACAGTTCTGATATCGCGGCATCTCTACTTCAGCCCCTGCTGCAGTTGTTGAGCTGCATATGGCTTTGGCGGAGGAATGGGCTTGTGGCTAATGTCACCCGTTTGCCACAGCACGTCTACTGCCCCTGCGATATTCCCCAAGCTGTTTATGACAGCTTGCTTTTGGCTTCCCTGTACCAAGCTGGCATAGTGTTCCATAATGTCTCCTCTGCCAGATCCGGCTTTTCCTATTTTCTCCGCTACTCGATCTAGTCTGTCTTGGTTGTCTGTGATGGTGTCAGCATCATCCAAATTTAAATTTCCAAATAATTCAGAGAGGCACTCGTGAAGTGGGGGCTTAATTGGGATATTGTCATTTGCTTTTTTGTGTTTTTTTATGAGCTGTACTCTCATTTTAGCTAAAGCATCATCGATTACTTTCAGGCTCTCTTGATTGATGGTTGACGGGTTCAGGGTGCGTACCTTTACTTGAAATACTCTAAAACTACTTGATTTTCAGGGGTATACTTGAAATACTCTAAAACTACTTGATTTTCATGAGCATAGTCGAAGTGATACTTGAATTGAGAGTGCGTGCAGTGAGCGAAGGCAAAAATGTGATCTGGCAGGCAATATTTTGGAGCAATTTCGAAAATTTTTTTCGCCTTCGGCGAAGTATTTCACCAAAATTACTACTGTTTGGGCAAAATCCGCCCTCCGCAGGTGTGCAGTGTCATACGAAGTAGTTGGCTGCACTGCGCATCAGCTGCAGTGGCGAGGCTTGCATGGAAAGCGCGAATTTCTTCAGCAAACCCAAAGCTGCTCTGCATTCCTGCAAGCTGTTGACCCTGCGCATCCTGCTAATATCATATGTACAGGGGTGTTCCTAATATACTCACCGGCTGTTTGTGTCTTTATCTCCACAGTGGGGTGTCATTTTCATATGCGGTCTTTTGCAATAAGTAGCCAAGACGTCAGTTTATGCAGACAAAAGTTCAACTTTCTAGGCCAACAGAAAGTGGTTCAAAACAATTCAGAAAGGCTGACCTCAGAAATTGAGGAATTGCCTGATATTGTACCACAATAAAGAGATATTCTACCGTCCAAAAGCTAGTACATCTTCAAATCCTGTTCAATATCCCATGAAAGACGCGGCAGAACCAAATTTACTGCGCAATTGTGAAGAAAATTGAAGAAACTCATCCGTGGAGTGCTAACTTCGGCCTTAAAACCGAGTTTAGCCCCATAGTGAAAAAAACGTGAATTTTCGTGTCCAAAAGTTTGAGCTTTCATACCTTCCTTGGTAGAAGGACTACAGGGCTGAAATTTTGCCTGCACCTTATTAGAAGCCTTAGCTACCAAATGCAAAAGAGCGTACTGAAATCGAACGCTCCGTTGATGAGTGAGAGGCACAAACATCCGGTGAGTTTATTATGGAACACCCTATACATACCATACAGCCTAAAGTGCTTTTGCTCCGATTACTGCCAAGCCCATGCGTTGCCAGTTGGTTGGTGTCTAGGTACATACAATAATTGCTCATAGACCATTGGCTGCTGCTTCCCCCAGACCTGCGTCAAACCTCGTACTTTTGGGTGTAACATTGGTGAAATTGGGTAAAATGGTACAAAATCTGTACTCCAAAATCCAACAGTGTGAGTACTTGAAATACTTGAAACATACTTGAATTCAGTTTGAGTCTCAAGGTACGCACCCTGCGGTTTGTTCTGTGTGGGAGCAGTGGCGAACTGCTCGGAGTATTTTTGTACATCCTTCACAGCTTTTAGGGATTCCCAGCCGAAAACTTTGTGGCGAAGGCCATACTTCTCTTGGTGGTCGTGTACACAGCACTTGTCGCAGATCAATTGGACACATTTCGGACACCAGTTGATGTCTAAGGCTGGCTTGTCCAGATGACAGATGTCACACTGGACTAGGCCAAAGTGGACTGTGGGCAAGGCCGCTGAATCGCCGATTGTGCATCTTTGGCGACATTGGGGACATTCCAGGGAGCTCCTTCCACCCAGCATTCTTCCCAAACAGATCACACAGAGCTTGTGCTGTCCTCTACACGGAAGGACCTTCAATGCCTGTACTCTTCTTCACATATGGTGCACGTTCCCATGCCCATACCGGCAGCTGCGGCGGCCATCTTGAAATTAGTAGATGAATGAAGTGCAGTGGGCGTGAAAAAAGGCAAAATGAAGCAATGGAGGGTTTCTTCCTGATTATATAGGTACATTGTATGTAATATGTATACCCTGTATACATGCGCCTACCAGCTCCGTTGTCGTTCTTGTCTATTGCGCAGATTCATTGTGAACTTTGCTCTATACATACACTCATGTCATAAACTGAAGGACGTTTACTTTACAGCTAGGCGAGTCATCCACAGCGGCTAAAGTTTGTGCAGTGCAGTACAGTGTATACTGTACTGTGAAATGTCTTTGCGTCGGTTTACGGTCACTTCGTTGTGGGTTTTTTGGTTGCGGACGTTTCGTTACGGACATTTCGTTGCCGCGGTCACTTCGTAACGAGAACTTTCGTTGCGGGTACTTTCGTTGCGGTTTTTTCGTTGCGGACATTTCGTTGCGGTCGTCACCTGGTCATTTCGTAACGAGAACTTTCGTTGCCGGTCATTTCGTTGCGGCTCAGTTCGTTGCCAGTCCAGAATTGGTCACTTGGTGGTGAGAACTTTCGTTGCTGGTCATTTCGTTGCGAGATTTACCTAAGTCTAAGCCTAAGCCTGCAACGAAGTGCATGGCAACGAAAATGCTCACTACCAACTGACCAAATCAAGGCCAGCAACGAACTGACCCGCAACAAAATGACCGGCAACGAAAGTTCTCGTTACGAAATGACCAGACGACGACCGCAACGAAATGTCCGCAACGAAATGTCCGCAACGAAAGTTCTCGTTACGAAATGATTACCGCCGCATCGAAATGTCCGCAACCAAATTTCCGGCAACCAAACGACCGTACCCCCTTTGCGTCATAACATAAGCCTATTTACAGTCTTCATTTTTATTATCCTGTATAAGCTTTGATTGTCATCCATCAGTCATGCATGCGCATGCAAGACGTATTGTTACCGCTTTATGGTGGACCCAATGCAAGACTGGCGCCATCAGTAACGAAGCTACATATGTAGCTGCTTCTTGCCTTGATTGTTTGCTAGCTTACATTCCTTTTGCTAGTGGTGCCACCCAGATGTCGTCCTCTTTGTACAGCAGAGGCAGGCATTCGAATAAGAAAAGTACAGCTATATCAGATGGATAACAGTGCAAAAATGGTATAGCATAAGCATAGCCTGAATGATCCTCAAATAGGGTATCTTATCTGACCAGTGTTTGTATTGGCGTGTTGGGTGGCCGAGTTTATCCCACAGTACCCTGCCCTGTATCTATGTACACTTACTATTTGAGTGAAAAACATGGGAAAACTATGTAAGTAGCAAAGACCGGTGGTTTTTATTGGCGGATTTGGTTGCCGGGATTTCCCCACATTACCCCACAGTAAATACGTAAACTTTGTGTGTGAAAAAAGTAACGAACAATAAGATCAGAGTGCCTTTTTTGCAGCCTGCGAATGGGGAGGATGGGGCAAATTCGGAGCGTGCAGTAGCTCGTGTGGAAATGGCACGATGACTCGATATCGCAAGCCGATGCAGAAGAAGTACAAGGAGTGCGAAACGGGACCGAATCAGCATGTGTCCGACTGCGTCGGAGAGTGTCAAAGTGCGAGAATGGATTTTATATCGCCACTGTGAAGCTTCATGTATAACCCCCGGGGGTCAAAATCGTTAGTCACTGATTCGAGGGGATTATACACGAAGCTTTACAGTATTTTGCGTTGTTATGACATGAGAGACACTTTTTGATTGTGATATACCACAGTAGGTACGGTTTTGATATTGCAGCCATTGAAACCATGTTCGCGCCCGAGGTTCAAGATGTTTTCGAGGAGTCAGGAATTGATGTAAGTTTGGAGCTTTATTTGTGGTCATACCCTAAAGAAATGCCTGCAATATGCAATCTTCTCCTTATATCAGAAGCTATATGTAGCGAAGCCACGAAGCTAATGCTAATGTCGGTCGCACGCAACTTGCAAATCGCGCTAATGGGTACAAACGGGTTCTCGGTCACTTCGTTGCCGTTTTTTTGGTTGCGGACCTTTCGTTGCCGCGGTCACTTCGTTGTGAGTACTTTAGTTGCGGGTATTTTCGTTGCAGCCGTCCTCTGGTCGTTTGGGCATCAACAAAAATACCCGGAACGAAAGTACTCACGACGAAATGATCACCGCCGCAACAAAGTGACCGCAACCAAACTTACGGCAACCAAGTGACCGTATGTATCCCGTACAAACAAACCTCTTCCACTACTGGATATGTGTTCATTTCATTTGGCTGTTTTTCGCAAAGAACCAGCTGTGCACATCCACGGGCAGTCGGTTTTCTTTCGTGCCTTCCGCGGCGGCTGAAACGTCGCAAGCGGCCACGGTTTCCCAGCCGGCTGCGCGCATTCCTTTGATCAGGAAACACATGAAACTGGCTGCGTGAAGACCCTCAACTTCATACGCGTGATTGCCATACCTTGGAAAAACAAAGAAGATTAGTTTTTGATGCGTGTACGATTCGGTGTATGGGGTAATTTGGGCAAGGGGTAATTCGCGTTGCCCCAATTTTTATTCGGGCTAGAAGTAGTTTTGGTAATACCCCATTTTATTTCCAGTGAGAAGGAGAGAAAATTGGTAATCGTACCCCATCAAAATCATCCTTGTACGCTGGTGGTTGTATGTGCCACAGGCCTATTTTGCTGGGGTTTGTTTCCCCATCGCCCCTCCTAAATTTATTATTATTTGCCCACATTACCCCACTTTTGCATTGGAAAACCTCGCGCGGTCGCGGCCTCAAACGGGGGCACCTCACGCGAAAATGTTAGCCGCCAGTTTTCTTGGAGAAAACACATCAGTACTTAGCGCTTTACTGTTTCGTACCACGGCAGTCCTTTCAGTTGAAACAGATGGGCTCCCTGGTAATCCGCCTGGTCCTTCTCTATTCCGAATGTCCAGTACTGACTAAGAAGGGTGCGGACGATGTCCACCACTGCCTGTTTATCGCGCTGCTCCCCAATTACAAACAAACAACTCATGTATGCAGGCGCAAGGCAGCAGTAGGTGACCATTGGCGCTGGGGGCATGCTGCGCAGTAGAAGCGTCGCCTTGTCGGACACCCCCATCGCCGACACATCCAGGCTTGCATGTACTTTCCAGCCGGTGCGATGAAGCGCCTCAAAGAGCTTGGTGATCAGAAGGCGCATGCTGATGCCATCTGCACCAGTGGACAACCACGGGGTGCCTGGAAAAGAGAGGAGATGGCAAATTCACCGGACTTTATAGTAGTGTAGAGTAGGTAGGTACCATACCTTTGAGCTTGAACTCATAAGATCCAAGCATTTCGGATTCCTTCTGGATGCTACTCTGCCCGCGGTACTGATAGAAGCAGTTCCTGATGATCGTGTTGAACTCTGTTGGGCAGCTGATCAACCTCAATCGGTCAAAGAGGTGGAGGCTTATCATGCACCATTCACTGGAGGATTGTACATCACCACTGTCATTATTTGGATGATGAGCAAAGAACAGCGTGTCAGCCTCTCCTGCAAAGTAGACAGCATTTGGCAAAGTGCGCTTTCCTAATGCTGAAAACCATTTACATCCACACAACATGCATATATTAGTTGGTCACATTACCATGCATGTTCGCATTTGCACAGAGGCAATAGCCCAGCCAATTCCATTTGCGCACAAGTTCCAGAATGAGTCTGCGCCCATCCATGCCTTCCTCTGCATCACTTCTCCATGGATTGCCTTTCAGCTTTATCAGGAAATCTCAAATCACCTTCCCCGCCACCTTGGCTAGTGACCCTCATGTCACTGGCTTTCTGGATGCCTTTGCCATAGCTGGCCTGCGCAGCCTCATTGAAACTCTCAAGGAGAGTTCTGCTTGCACCTGCCAGCTGGACAGAATCTGTCCACCTGAGACCTAAGCTGGCAATGACGACTTTGCTTTGTGGCCGTTGCCCATGTTGCAGGAACCAACTGGACTGACACACTTTCTTGCTCAGGTTACTGCTGGTTATGATGCTCCAGCCATCAGTCATCAGGTTCTCCAGTATTTGATTGATGGCTACATTGTATGCATAGGAGATGGTTGTGTCATTGTGCCACGTTCTTGGATAGATCTTTCTGCCCAACTGTGCATACAGTGCACCATGCTTCCACTCTTGTGTGATGCCATCTTTCCAAGAGTTCTGCAAAGGTCGACTGAGCAGGCTAATAGCACGTGGTTTAGCATGAACCAAGCGAAGCTGGTTCCACCAATGGAATGTAAGGCAGAAGTAGTCAAATTCTGAAGGTTCGACGATGACACTGGGGCCACTGGCAGAAGCGCCACAGCCCATGACTGGGTAGAAAAGGCAGTAGATTCTCAGGCGTGGAGTGACGACAATAAATGTTTATTAATCTGTATTGCGGCATCTTGTGTTCATTTTGTTTTCATTGGTTTCATAGATATACATAGCAACCGCAAACGTTGATTGTGCTCAAGTGTCCCATTGGGCACTGTTGTTTGCTTGGCAACACACTGGGCTCTTGCTATTTAATATTGGTTGAGTACATATGCAGATAGATACTAAAGCTAGTATAAACTAGTACCATTATGCACGTACATATGTATTATAATGCGTATGTACGTAGTACCTATGTAGGTACCTAGGCGACATGGATGTTTGTATGTACAGTAGGTAATGTACAGTGCAACGGCAAACCGTACCGGATGCATGAAAGAAAGATACGTACTGGTCCATTTCATACACAAAATATCCAAATGAGCTTAGACATGGGTGGCTGGGTTTACCCCATAGTATCCTATCCCTTTAGTTGTGCGACATGCGAATTGATTCTATCCATCTTGTTTCAGTTGGATGTGAAAACCACCCGAATCGATCCGGCTGCTGTTGCTCTCGCGGTCCAAGATTCGATGCCGTTCATGCTGGACGTGATCTCAGAGGAGACCAAGAAAGCTATGGGCCATTCCCTCATCGAAACCATTCCACTCTGCACCTACGATCAGCTTCCCTGCGACGACACAAGGTTCCTCAGATGAAATATTGCATTCGGCCCTTGGATGTATTTTAAAATTGTGGGTAGTTAGTTTTTGGTAATTGGGTCAGTTCAAACACATGCCAGGGCTGGATCGAAAGAGGATAAAATTGTACATTATTAGGTACTTAGGTGCCTTTGAATGTAAATAAATATGAAACTTGACTCCTCCATCCATACTAATTTCCCGCCAGATGCAGGGTTCCTCCGCCTTGTCAGCTACATTTTCAGATGAATTCAATCAATTTCCATTCGCTTTTTCCAGAGATTTCGAATCCGTTCACAATCCGTCCCTTGGCAACTGTTTCACCTTCAATTTCAACGAATCCAACCCGAGATTGTCAGAAAGGGCTGGCGAGCAGTACGGTCTGAAAGTTCTGCTGCAGACTTCGGTGCACGACTACCTGTGCACCTCGCAAGTATCCGGCTTCCGCGTCTATATCCACAACTACACCGAGTACCCGCTACCGGATGCTCACGGTTACAATATCTACCCGGGAACTGCAACGGGGATCAGGATACGACAGGTGAAAATTGCGACTTAGGCTTGGCTTTAGGCTTGTAAAAACCTGGTTAGGCTTATTAGGCCTGGCCTAAGTTTTGAACCTTTGAGTTTTGTAGGCTGGGCTGAGGCTTAGGGCTAATTTGTGAAAACCTGATTGGCTTAGGCCTAGGCCTAAGTTTTGAACCTCGGTTGGGCTTTGGCCTAGGCTTAGGCTAGGCTTTGGTGCGATCATTGCGTTTACGTACAAGTTTCATGATGGTACCTTGTTTTAGACATCGATTGAGCGGTTACCAGCCCCATATGGAGAATGCAGAATGAATAACGATATCAGAGACTATTATTACAACGGATCGTATACTGTGGAGGTGAGGGATTCGAAACAAACAATAAGAAACGACATACTAGGAAACTTTAGGCTTAGGCTTTAGGTTAGGCTTAGGCTTAGTAACTGCTGCGTTTTCTTTCCTTCTGGATTGTGTTTTGGTTTTCTTTCAGGGTTGTCTTCGCTCCTGTATGCAGAAGCGAATGCAGAAATACTGCGGATGCACCGATCCTCGATTGCCGAAAAAGGGAGACAGCGGGATTCCACTATGCGGCATAAAGAAAAGTAAAGACTGTAGTACATATGTATGTGCAACTGCAAGGTCACCTGAAAGTACTTAGAAGGGGGTATGCATAGGCCCAAAATTTTTAGGGCGGTAAAGCATACAACAAGGTTTTGGGAACATGTTGCATTTTCATGTTGCATTTTTTAGTACCAAAATGCCGCCCCTAAAACTGGTCAGATTTGGGGCAGATGCGTGCATAAGCTAAGGGCTAGTACTGAAACCTGAAACTACCTATGTACTTTTTGTATTATTTTTTTAGAGGAATGTTTGGATTTTCATCGTGAATGTGGATCTGAATTTATGGATGCGTCCCTATGTCCGGCTTGCAACCAACCGTGCCAGTATGTACACACTACACAGTACAGTACTGTACGTACATACATACATTACATGGCACTTTCAATTTGTCTGTTTGTTGTCTGCAGGGAATCCCAATTCTCTGCAACTCTGACTGAAGCCAAATTGAAGAGCGACGATTTGTTGGTAAGGAAAAATAAAGCTGTCGAGCTAGGGCTACATACAGTAACCCTTGTTGTACGTACATACGTACCTATGTATGTTTTTCTCACTTTTTAGGCTGCTTTATGCGTCAAAGTCTACCAAGGTGACAAGCATCTGTTGGAAAAATGCCTTGGCAACGTGAAGTGAGCAAAATAATTAGACCAAAACTCTTTTGAACCAACAAAAAGTATAGACATACCTTTATTTATATCGCGGGATTATTTTTAGGATCAATTTTGCATCGCTCTCAGTCTTTTATGACCAGCTCAATGCCATCTCCTATAGAGAAACTCCAGCGTACACTTTCATCCAGCTGCTGTCTGACATCGCTGGCATCTTGGGCATCTGCCTTGGCATTTCGATCATCACATTCATAGAATTCGTCTACTTGGGTGTAGGGTTATTGATTCATTGGTTTTCGAAAGTATCCATGATTCATTAGGGCTGATTGCTGTGGGGTAAAGTATGTACGCGGTAGTACGTAGATGGATATTTACTGTATAAAGAAGCATGAATAAAGAATAAGGCAATATTACTGCTAGTATATGCTGATACCCTGCATTTCTTATCATTATTTGGACAAGGATAATATTTGCTTCCAATGGCGACAAACTAATTTTGTCGCTAACACAAGAAGCATTTTGTGACGTCTTTTGAATATTCACCTCACTTCTTCACAAATATTTCTTTTGATGATAGCTGTGGTAACAAGCAAGAGCCCTTGATGGCTGGCGAATTGGCATCCATAAAGATTGGGGACAATAATAATTGGTTGCGTATATTATTTTGTACATAGAGTATTACGTACATATACATACGTATATCCAAAATATTTTTGATATTATATTACCAAGGAAAGGATAGCCCTCATGCATTATTATTCTTGCTTCCTATGGAAACAAACTAATTATGTAAGCCGAAAACATCTTCCAAGAATCTTGTCATTATTTTTTTGTCAGATCAAGCTACATAGCAGCTGCTTGTCGTTTGTGCTATTAGGGCAACAAATATTCAACCACAGGTAAATCCCAGAAGGAATTCAACCATTTTTGCCCAACAGCCAAGCCTGCAGTAGTTGTTTCTGTGCATGCAACACGCTACAACACATGGGATAAACCATCAAAAGTGGTCAAGAATGACGTCCAAGTCCAGCAACTACTGGTACTGGGCACATTTCGTCCAGTTGGCGTTCTGCATGCTGCCCCGGGGCGTTGGTATGATAATCTTGTCGCCATTCGATGATAATAGTAGTCCGTTCTGTCCTGTAGTGTTGCTAGCTAGCTACGTACTTAGCTATGTATCTAGGGTTGGTTGAAGGCGGAAAGAATATTCTAAGTAACGTGTGCGCCGAGCCCTGTTGATCTACGCAGGACAAGATGGAACAGTCCTTAGCGCGGCGGGTACTCTATTAAGAGATTTGAGCACAAGAGAAGAAATTTGAAAAATTGGGCCACCCACGCACTGGCCGCCCAATTTTTCAAATTTCTTCTCTTGTGCTCAAATCTCCTGTTGATCTGCTAATAAAGCTCGTTCCTGCGGATCTGCTAGCTCGTATTTTATGACCCCGTCACCCTTTTTTGGTGAATTTGCATTAGTCACCATGTCCGTTCGTGTGCGAGTTTGGACGCAAGGTTGCGCCGCCTTGTCTTGTCACTATGTAACTCACTTCTGCCTTCTATTACTAAAGTATTCCACAGGAACTGTCCAGTTCACGTTCACCTTGTTTGTTCGACCTTGTTCACCTTTTTCAGTGGCACAACCATGCGGTCCCGACTCCTTCGCAGTTCCGGAGGCGCCGAATAGCTGTTTCCAGTTCATAGAGACGCAGATGATCTGGTCAGACGCCATGTGCGATTGCCACACCCGTGCGCCGGCGCAGGGCTATGCCACGGGACGGCTGGCGCATATTAAAAACTCCAGCGCTATCATGACAAAAATCGACACCGATACGAACGGGGGCGGCACCCAGGTTTGGCTCGGCATGAAATACTATGGAGACGGTGATATGACAGCAATCAACAGCTACCGCTGGTTCTACACGCGCTACGAGTACTTGGAAGACGCATCTGTCCCGGCCGGGGTCTCTCTGAAAATGCAAAGCACTGCAGACAAGTGGTGCATGTTCACGAAAGCCAGTAATAACGAGCTAGAAAACGACAAATGTGTGGACACCAAAAAATACGTCTGCGAATACATCAATGGTAACAACACGATATTACGTACTGTATTTATTTTCAAATTCCGTCCGTGCGTCCGCTTCGTTGAGAGATTTTACAAAATCGGTTGCGCACTATTTTATGCCAGCCTAAGCTTAAGCCCAGTCCCAAGCCTAAGCCTAAAAGCCCAGGCCTAAGCCTAAGCCCCAAACCTAAGCCTAAGCCTAAGCCTAACCCTTCAACGAAGTGAACTCACTCTCACTCCAACTGACCAAATCAAGACCGGCAACGAAATGATTTCTGCATTCTGCGGAGCACTTTTACTGCATTATTGCATATAATTTCAGGATCGCCGAGCGATGACGGATGTGCATTGCCGGCCATTAATGCGGGGGCGAGCTCGGTCGCCAGCAGTTGTGACGCGATCAGCCCCAATCTGCGCTGGTATTCGCCGGAAACGGACACCTGTTTCGAGTACCTTGGGGCGCAGGCCAATTTCGCCAACGGTATCACCCAATGTACGGCGGCGGCGCCGGAAGGTCTGGTTGGTCGATTGGCTCACGTGATCCATTACGGCCAATGGGAGGCGTTGAAGCGGAATTACTTTTTCGATCATGCGAACGACGACGTTTGGCTAGGCAAGGACAGAGCATTTTCTTTGTACATTACGTACCTACTTGTACATACATACTATACGAAGTTCGACCCATTAAACCGTATTTACCTGTGCATAGCCCCACCTATGCATAGCCCCCCATGCATAGCCCCTCCTATGCATAGCCCCATGTTGGCAAAAACATACAAAATGACCCATGCTTAGCTCCACCTATGCATAGCCCCATGTGCACTGTAGAGTACCTTAACCTACCTACATAAGCTGGGCATACATACATGTAGCTACCCATGGCCACTCCCACACCAAGCTAAGATGCCTATAAATAAGCCTGCTTGGGTGTGTATTGTACTAGAACAACCCTGTTTTGACCTCAATGCCCTATTTTTGACCTAAAAAAAGTATGCCTCTTGGGGCTATGCACAGGTAAGTGTATTACGGTATGAGTCAGGGATTGCTTCCTTAGTTTACACTGTGTGTTCCATTCTTCCCCTAAAGTCAATTATTATATATTTTTGCTAAATACAGGTATGAAAACGTTAAACTCCGGCAGCTTGCTATTCGACAGCGACTGGTTCTGGTACGACGACGATGGCAATCAGGCGGCGAACGTCCACTTCATCCACCAAAACTACGTGTCTTCCTTGGGCGCGAAAGAGTGCGTCGCCGTTGAGCCGCAGGACGATCGCTTGCGAATTCAGTCATGCGGCAACACGAACCGCGTCCTCTGCGAATACGTCAAGATATCTACTGGTATTGTAGCTGGTATTCTACTGGTATACTGGTATTCTACTGGTAGCTTGTGTTCTACTGGTACTGGTACTGGTATTTCTACTGGTAGCTGGTATTCTACTGTTATTGTACGGGCGCACTGTAGCTTTGGGTGTACATACCTTAACCCGTCCTCTATTTCGCAGGTCGCCGCGACCAAAATGTGACCCCAGACGACAAAATTGACAAAGTGTCCAAAACGCTTTCGGTTGCATTTTTGGAAAAATTGTTTGACAAAATGCGATCAAAATGCGATCACATGCGATCGCATGCGATACAAATGTGATACAAATGCGACTACTGCGATACAAATGCGATCGTATTTTGGTCGCACTAGGTCGCATTTTGGTCGCTGCGACCTGTGAAATAGAGGAGGGGTTAAAGTGCATCGATCTTATCCTGTTTATTTATACGTACCCCTGCAAGCGATACTATTACGATACAAATGCGATCGCATTTTGGTCGCTGCGACCTGTGAAATAGAGGAGGGGTTAAAGTGCATCGATCTTATCCTGTTTATTTATACGTACCCCTGCAAATACTGCGCTATTTTATTTTGTACCGATGTGCTTGGGGCATGGTGTTTGTGTTTGGGTTGGTTCGAATAATTATCCCGGTCCCCGCACGTTTGTGATGCTGTAAAGTTTGGTGTATAAACCGGATATCGAAAGTAACCCGAGCAAATTGGTCGACTTTTAATTTTTGTATTTCGTATCACCCGATAATTCAAGCGCCGACTAAATGCTTCAAAAAGCTGCTTTACGCTGTTTGGTATATACGTACGTACATGTGCTGGCTGCGGTCGGAATGCTTTCTCGCGATTACTCGCGATCAGTTTCGAACAGTTCCCGATCATATTGCGAACGCTTCGCAATTAATTTCGAGCGCGTTCGCTCCGTCGGAGGAAAACAGAAAGATGAAAGAAAAAGGAACGGAAACGCAGGAAGGAATAAGAAAGTGGGGCCTATTCATGCAAGCAAAACGATTCCAAAGCAAGAGCACGGTTTTATTGCCAAACTTTCTGCACAAAACGCGGCTTCATAGCAAACATGCGCTGGGTATTTTAGAAGCAAAGTGAAGGAACAGTCCAAAGTCCAACAAATCAAGTAGGAACATAACATACATAGGCCTAAACTGCCTGCCTGCCTATAAGTCTGGCCAGAGAGAGTTCGCTGGGACTCAACTCAAGTCGTACTGTGTAGTTTGCATGTACTTCTGCTAAATAGGAGTAGGTACATGAAGCAAGGTCAGAAATCCGTATTTGTGAATCTATTTCACGCAACGCGCCTTGAATGCCATAGCGAACTCTTGGCCAGACTATAGTGCGTTCAGGTTCTCTTTTCTCTCTAAAATTTTGGTATACTAAGAACTTGCATAGATTTCCAAACTGGTGCATGACTTTTTCGCGTCAATCGCGCAAATATTTCCATGCAATCTTTGTGCTATTTGTCGCGAAAAGCTTGTGCGCGACTTTAGAAATTTCGCATTCTCTTTTAGTGGACAGACTGTAGTAGACAGGCTCTGAAAATCCTTGGTAGGCCCGAATGAAGACTATTCCATCGTGTCCTGCGTACTAGACCCGAATGACTTCCTCCTGGCTGGGCACTGACACGCCTATACTCTGGAAAGGAAAAAGAATGAATGAAATAAAATATGCGTTTCAGTTCATTCGCAAGCCATATCGTAGCACATTGCAGTCACATGTTCTATATGAAAATTAATTGCATTGCATCTTGCATTGCATTTGTTTGCACGGATATAAACAATTCGTGCTTTCACATTGTCTGGCAAATTGTTGCCCGTTTCCTTCTTCTCATGCCCTGAATCACCCCTATCCCCGGCATGTTTCGCTTATTGTTCCTGTTTTCCTATGAAAACTTTCCTTTCCTCTCCTTTCCTCCTTTTGTTTTGTTTTTTTCCTCCCAAAATTATGTTGCTCGCAATCGATCGAAATTGTTCGCGATCAATTGCGAGCAGTTTTCAATCTTTTCGCAACTGCTCTCCGATTGGTCGGGACCGCTCGCGATTGCTTGCGAGCACTCCTATTTTCGCGAGAAAGCATTCCGACCGCAGCCAGCACAATGTATAATACCCCGATATTTTGTATATACAGTACCATCGAGTAGTATACCCCAAGCTAATTGGTCGACTTTGTTTGCGTAATCCGATCGGGTAATACAATACACCAAACTTTACAATATGGTATACCTACCTACGTACGAATTAGTACACTGTTATGTACAGGGTGTCCAACCTAAATTTACACAAAGTTCAATCGATCACAACTTTCGTCTTAAGAGGCAGATAAAGATGGGACAAAGCTCATCTGAAAGGTCAATTCAAGAGCTATATTTTGGTATGCCTGCCGTTTCTGTATTCCCTGCCGTTCACGAGTTAGAGCGATTCTCGCAGATCACCTCAAAAACAGTTTTCCCAAAAACTGAAGCCTACAGCAATTTCCTTGTCATCTGCCTATTCTTTGCTTCAGCCAGAGATCATTTGGCATAAACTGAATGTCGCCCACCAACACCCTTTGACTCATTCATCCCACTGTGTGGTATGACCTTTTGCGTGCATTTATGCACTTTGTGGCCCAAATATCCACCCTCAATGCTGAACCTTCACATTGCAATACCACCACAGTATTTTGAGCACTTTGTCAAACAAAGCTATATGCTAGAATTCCATTTCCAGTGGGTCAGGTATAATGAAAGAGATCACTGGTTAATCCTTTTGCTATATCGCATTCACATTGCCATGTTTTAGTCCAGTTATTCCAAAATTAGCTGTGTTAGCTGAAAATTGGATTAAATTAAGTTTTGGGAAAACGTTTTTTGAGATGGTCTGCGAGAATCGCTCTAACTCGCGAATGGAAGGACATACAGAAACGGCAGACACACCAATATATAGCTCTTGAATTGAGCTTTCAGATGAGCTAGGTCCCATCTTTCTGTGCCGCTTAAGACGGAAGTTATGCTTAATTGAATTTTGTGTAAATTTAGGTTGGACACCCTGTACAATACCTATATGTTCATACTGTACAGCACCGCACCGTTTAGGCAATGCATCCATTTGCCAAGCTGAAGATGGCGTCTGGTCATCCACCAGCGGTTCTTGCCTCAAAATTCAGAACAACTACGAGAATTCCGGATGGGCCAACGCGTACAGCAACTGCGACGCCATTGCTCCGGATGGATGGAGAGGACGCTTGGCTCACGTGACAGATGACGCCACTTGGACTCTGGTCAGAGGAATGATGGATCGATTCCAGGACAGCTGGCTAGGTTTGGAGCTTTCATAACTGTAAATTCGGCGCAATAATTGTAATGGCGTGGCTTAGGCTTAGGCTTAGGCTTAGGTTTATGCTTGGCGCCTGGCGCTTGGGCTGAGGCTTAGGCTAGGCTTAGCTTTGGCGCTAGGCTTAGGCTTAGGCTTAGGCTTAGGCTGAGGCTGAGGCTTGGCGCTTGGGCTTGGTGCTTGGGCGTGGCGCTTACTGTCAATTTTGATCGTCATTTAAAGAGAAATAATTCAACTTATTTCATATCAAAATGAGGAAAAATTCCATGGTCAAATTCTTAGTGGGTAGCGAATTTTTTTTTAGGTGGAAAAAACGTGGACGATGTCACTGATTGCACGGACATCAACGCGTGCTTCGCGTGGTTCGACCCCGATATGTATCCCATCTCCTGCATAGACTTCGTTTCCAGTGGTGTTCCAGTGGTGAACGTTGCGGATGCGGGCATGGATCATTTGGCTGTGGACAAGGGCCAATACCACGACTACGCTGCCATGGCAAACATGGCCAGCGTTTGTGAGCTGCTTCCTGGTACGTATGTACAATATGTACGTAAAAGGTGTTTGGTGTGGTCATATCGCGGTCATAAACGCACGTACGTACATATGTGCTATGTACGTAGCAGGTAAATATCCATACCATGCTTTTTTGTGTGGTGACATACTGTACGTGTGGTGTACACTATGTTATGTACGTACGTACGACTACACTACATAGCTGTAGTTAGCATTTGTTTGGAACAGAATTATGTTCGATGTCCGTTACTGTGTACAGTTTACATACTGTAATGACTCGTGTATAACCCCCCTTCGTGTATAACCCCCCTCGTATATAACCCCCCAAATCGGCGACTAACTTCAATTGCACTCGTGTATAACCCCCTGGGGTTATACACGAAGCATGCAAAAATCGGTAGAAATTGAAGGTTTTGCAAGCATGGAGAGGTGTTTTTTAGCGTTTTCTAGCTAAAACAGAGGCTGTAATTGTCTTGTCAGGCAATTTTGAAGCATCTGTCATGTCATGAAGAGTACAAACAAGCCTAAATTACTGACGCGGAAAAAATAATAGGCTCTCTAAACCCCACCTTTGATAGATGTACTCGTGTATAACCCCCCTTCGTGTATAACCCCCTCTCGTATATAACCCCCCCCCCCCAAATTGGCCACTAATTTTTTGACACCCCCATGGGGTTATACACGAATCATTACAGTATTCTGTATTGTACGTTATGTTCTAGGACTTACTGCACCCCCAGCTCATGCCTGTACCAATCCATGTGCATGTGACACATCAACTTCCACCTCAACTGTAGCAGCAAACACCACGACAGGTCCAGCCCCAGCCGGTACCTGTCCTTTCCAAGACGCCAACTCCAATAGTGGCTACTGCGTAATCTCAGATAACACTTGCTTCGTCTTCTACACCGACGTCTTGAACGCAGGGATAGCAGGCACAAATTGCAAATCAGACGCTCCCGCAGGCTACTCGGGTCGACTCGCGTGGATTCCAAACCTCGCTCTGTACAATACTCTACACGCGATCATGCCTTCTCTATCATCGTACGATGTCTGGGTAGGCATGCAGTATTACATGGCTGATTGGAGGTGGTTTGAAGGCCCATCCTCCCTTTCACCCTGGACTCGCTATATCGCAGATGACTTGGATCCGAATCCAATGACGAACACGTTCGCGTACATGCAAAGCACAAATGGCAAGTTCAACGAGGCTTCAGGCATTGTGCAGTACGCAAGGTTGTGCGAATACTTTGGTAAGCAGCGCGCCAAAATTTGTATTCATTATTTACTAATGCTTGCCTTATTCATATGCTAATATTGCTAATGATAAAAAGGCTGACGCTTGTTGCAGATGGAAATCCGGTTTGCCCAGCTACAACCACGACTACGACTACGAGTACGAGTACTAGTACAAGCACAACGTCTACCACTACAATGACTACAACAACAACAACAACAACGACGACAACAACAACAACAACAACGACAACTTCTACAACCACTACGAGTACAACAACTACAACCACAACCACAACTACTACAAGTACGGCAACAAGTACAACAACAACAACAACAACTACTACTACTACTACTACTACTACTACAACCACCACAACTACAAGTAGAACTACAACCACGACAACTACAACTACAAGTACAACTACAACCACCACCACAACAACAACATCAACAACTACTACCACCACTACTACTATAACCACAACAACAACTACAACCACCACCACCACCACCATAACAACTACAACTACAACTACAACTACAACAACCACCACCAGTACTGTCACTACTACAGCTACAACAACAACTACCACATCAGTTGCAATCACAACCACCACTGTCACAGTCGCAGGTTCATGTTCATTCATGGACGGTTGGGGAAATTCTGGTTACTGTCTCACCCCTGAAGAATCCTGCTACGTTTACAGTTCAGTTCAGATGCTTCCTGACACCGGCAATATGATGTGCGGTTTCAGTTCTCCAGCTGGATTCACTGGAAGGTTGGCGTTTTTGGAGTCGGACCCTGAACAGAGTGCCATCACTCAGCTGTTTCCCAGCATGGGCACTGAGAACACATGGGTTGGACTGAAGATGAGTGCCACCCCTGGAAACTGGGAATGGAGCGATGGAGTGAATACACCGGTTGTATACACTGGAACGAGTTTGGGCAGTGACGTTGGCAGGTCCTGTGGAATGTGGGATTCTGGACTCAGTAAATTCGCCCCGGAGAATTGCACCTCAATGTTGGCTTATTTGTGCGAGTATACTCCAGGTAATCGCCATTTTTTTACTGTTGCGTAGGTACGTAGGTACTGTACGTACGTATGTATGTAATGTTATAAAATTGATCATTACTGGTAAAAAATTAATCATTAATGGTAAAATTAATCATTAATCATTAATTGTACAATTAATCATTAACGGTACATTACATTAATCATTAATGCTAGGTTGCCAAAATATGTAACATCATCGACTGTTGCAGATTACTCTGGAGACCCATGCACAGTTACCTTCACTACTGCTGCTGTTGCTCCCACAACAACTGCTGCTCCAGTGGCAGGCACCTGCGCCTTCACAGATGGCTTTAACAAAGACGGATACTGCTTGAGCTCCTCTCAAACTTGCTACACCTTCTACGCTGACCCCATTTGTTTCACCCAGGAGACATCAGTGCAGCTGTGCCAGGCTTCAGCTCCATATGGATTCACTGGGAGACTGGCGTTCATTGGAACTCTGGCAGAGTTCAACACACTGCAGCAGGTCTTTCCCTACATGTCAAGCGTGGACTTTTGGGTTGGACTTAAGATGAGCGTGACTCCAGGGGTATGGCAATGGAATGACGATGTGAATGCACCTGTGGCTTGGTCCAGCTACATGGCTGACAATCTTGGCGCAGATGCGAACAAAGCGTGTGGAATGCTGGAGAATGATACCAACCAATTCACTGGCCATGACTGCGGGGGAAACCTGACCAGGCTTTGTCAACACGTGCCAGGTACGTAAGAAATGTTTGTACAGTTGCATCCCTTGGGAATCGAACTCGGTATCCTCCGCTTGCACGGCAGATGTTTTACCCACTGAACCACACGGTTCAACTACAAAAATGTAATAATTTTGCCATATGAATTCACAGATTTTGCTGGCGATCCTTGCGTCGTATCACCACCTACGCCTACAGTCTCCACTACAACCGCCCTTCCTGGAACTTGCTCCTTCCAGGACAAAAATGGACACGGTGGATATTGCTTGAGTTCATCTCAATCCTGTTTCACGCATTTTCCAGTGCCTGACTTTCCAGCAATGTACGTTGACACCGCTGCAATGATGTGTGGAATCTCTGCGCCCAGTGGATACACTGGGCGATTAGCCTTCATTCTCACCAGTGCAGAATTTTCCCTTTTGGGCCAACTGTTCCCGCGAATGGGCGAAGGAGGTGTGTGGGTGGGTCTTAAGATGACCAGTGCAGGAGTCTGGGAATGGGATGATGGGGGAAATCCGGCCATCGCTTGGACTGGTTCTGAGTACATGGCTGACAACCTTGGAAGCGATGCGAATAAAGCCTGTGGGATGCTGGATAATGTGACAGACACGTTTGTCGACTATGACTGCGTGGATGGTCAGCTAAGTCGATTGTGCCAACTGGTACCAGGTAATGGTTTGGGTCGAGGTGTTGTGTACAAAGGTACCTAGGTACCAATATATGTAGTGTACCAACATATGAAGCTATGAATGATGGGTCCATCTTTAAGACTTTCCCGGAGATCCGTGCGCCACAACTACCACAAGCACAACTACAACAACATCAACTACAACTACAACAACCACAACTACAACTACAATTACAACCACAACTACAACTACAACCACCAGTACCACAACTACAACGACAACCTCTACTACGACAACTACAACTACCACCACTACTACGAGCACAACAACAACAACTACTACTACAACTCCAACCAGCACTACAACTACGACAACAAGTACCACCACGAGTCCAACTACTACAAAAACTACAACTACAAGCGCACAGATCATTTCCACATCAACCTCAATAGCTGCTTCAGCGACCACTACAATAGTTGCGCTCCCAAATGGAACATTTACAACAACTGCTGCTCCAGTTCCAGGCACCTGCCCCTTTACAGATGACTTTAACAAAAACGGATACTGTTTGAGCTCCTCTAAACTTGCTACGCCCTCTATTCTGACCCCGTTTATATGGCCCAGGACACATAGTGCAACTGTGCCAAAGTTCAGCTCCATATGGATTCACTGGAAGACTGGCGCTCATTGAAACTCTGGCAGAATTCAACACACTGCAACAACTTTATCCCACGTCAGATGTAGACATATGGATTGGCCTTAAGATGAGCGCGACTCCAGGGGTATGGCAATGGAATGACGATGTGAATGCACCTTCGACTTGGTCCAGCTACATGGCTGACAAGTGGGGGTTTTGGTGTGGTTTTGTTGTTTTGTTTTATTTTGGGTGGTTTTTTTTTTGTTTTTGTTTGGGGTTTTGTTTTGTTGGTTTTGGGTGGTGTGTTTTTGGGGTTGTGTGGGTTTTTGGGTGGTTGTTTTTTTGGTTTTTTGGGTTTGTGTTTTGTTTTTTTGTTTTTTATGTTTGTTTGTTTTTTTGTGTTGTTGTTTTTTTTTTTTTTTTTTTTTTTTTTTTTTTTTTTTTGTTTTTTTGTGTTGGGGTTTTTTTTTTTTTGTTTTGGGTTTTTGGTGTTTTTTTTTTCTTGGCGCAGATGTGAACAAAGACTACTGTGTTTTTTTTTTTTTTTTTTTTTTTTTTTTTTTTTTTATAATATTATATTACTTTTATTTTTTTTTCGTTTTATTTTTTTTTTATTTAAATTAATTTTTTTTTTTTTTTTTTTTATTTTTTTTCATTTTATTTTTTTTTTTTTTTTTTTTAATATTAATTTATTTTATTTTTTTTTTTTTTTTTTTTTATATTTTTTTTATTATATATTTTTTTTTTATTTTTTTATTTTTTTTTTATTTTTTAGTTGCAGTAGTTTTTGTAGTAGTTGGACTCGTGGTGGTACTTGTTGTCGTAGTTGTAGTGCTGGTTGGAGTTGTAGTAGTTGTTGTTGTTGTGCCGAGTAGTGGTGGTAGTGTAGTTGTCGTAGTAAGGTTGTCGTTTAGTTGTGGTACTGGTGGTTGTGTGGGGGAGTTGTAGTTGTGGTTGTAGTTGTAGTTTAGTTGTTGTTGTGTTGAAGTTGTAGTTGATTGTTGTGCTTGTGCTTGTGTAGTTTGGCGCATGGATCTCCGGGAAAGTCTTAAAGATGGACTATCATCATAGCTTCATATTTTGGTATACTACATATATTGGTACCTAGGTACCTTTGTACACTACACCTCGACCCAAACCATTACCTGGTACCAGTTGGCATAATCGACTTAGCTGACCATCCACGCAGTCATAGTCGACAAACGTGTCTGTCACATTATCCAGCATCCCACAGGCCTTATTCGCATCGCTTCCAAGATTGCCAGCCATGTACTCAGAACCAGTCCAAGCGAGGGCCGGATTTCCCCCATCATCCCATTCCCAGACTCCTGCACTGGTCATCTTAAGACCCACCCACACACCTCCTTCGCCCATTCGCGGGAACAGTTGGCCCAAAAGGGAAAATTCTGCACTGGTGAGAATGAAGGCTACTCGCCCAGTGTATCCACTGGGCGCAGAGAGTCCACACATCATTGCAGCGGTGTCAACGTACATTGCTGGAAAGTCAGGCTCTGGAAAATGCGTGAAACAGGATTGAGATGAACTCAAGCAATATCCACCGTGTCCATTTTTGTCCTGGAAGGAGCAAGTTCCAGGAAGGGCGGTTGTAGTGGAGACTGTAGGAGTAGGTGGCGATACGACGCATGGATCGCCAGCAAAATCTGTGAATTCATATGGCAAAATTATTACATTTTTGTAGTTGAACGTGTGGTTCAGTGGGTAAAACATCTGCCGTGCAAGCGGAGGATACCGAGTTTGATTCCCAAGGGATGCAACTGTACAACATTTCTTACGTACCTGGCACGTGTTGACAAAGCCTGGTCAGGTTTCCCCCGCAGTCATAGCCAGTGAATTGGTTGGTATCATTCTCCAGCATTCCACACGCTTTGTTCGCATCTGCGCCAAGATTGTCAGCCATGTAGCTGGACCAAGCCACAGGTGCATTCACATCGTCATTCCATTGCCATACCCCTGGAGTGCGCTCATCTTAAGTCCAACCCAAAAGTCCACGCTTGACATGTAGGGAAAGACCTGCTGCAGTGTGTTGAACTCTGCCAGAGTTCCAATGAACGCCAGTCTCCCAGTGAATCCATATGGAGCTGAAGCCTGGCACAGCTGCACTGATGTCTCCTGGGTGAAACAAATGGGGTCAGCGTAGAAGGTGTAGCAGGTTTAGAGGAGCTCAAGCAGTATCCGTCTTTGTTAAAGCCATCTGTGAAGGCGCAGGTGCCTGCCACTGGAGCAGCAGTTGTTGTGGGAGCAACAGCAGCAGTAGTGAAGGTAACTGTGCATGGGTCTCCAGAGTAATCTGCAACAGTCGATGATGTGACATATTTTGGCAACCTAGCATTAATGATTAATGTAATGTACCGTTAATGATTAATTGTACAATTAATGATTAATGATTAATTTTACCATTAATGCTTATTTTTTTTACCAGTAATGATTAATTTTCTAACATTACATAAATACGTACCTACAGTATCTACGTACCTACGTAACAGTAAAAAATGGCGATTACCTGGAGTATACTCGCACAAATAAGCCAACATTGAGGTGCAATTCTCCGGGGCGAATTTACTGAGCCCAGAATCCCACATTCCACAGGAGATGCCAACGTCACTGCCCAAACTCGCTCCAGTATAAACAACCGGTGTATTTGCGCCATCGCTCCACTCCCAGTTTCCAGGGGTGGCACTCATCTTCAGTCCAACCCATGTGTTTTTAGTACCCATGCTGGGAAATAGTTGAGTAATGGCGCTCTGTTCTGGGTCAGACTCAACAAAGACCAACCTTCCAGTGAATCCAGCTGGAGAACTGAAACCGCACATCATATTGCCGGTGTCAGGAAGCATCTGAACTGAACTGTAAACGTAGCAGGATTCTTCAGGGGTGAGACAGTAACCAGAATTTCCCCAACCGTCCATAAATGAACATGAACCTGCGACTGTGACAGTGGTGGTTGTGATTGCAACTGATGTGGTAGTTGTTGTTGTAGCTGTAGTAGTGACAGTACTGGTGGTGGTTGTTGTAGTTGTAGTTGGGGAGGTTGTTGTAGTGTGGTAGTTGTAGTTTGTAGTTGTTATGGTGGTGGTGGTGGTGGTTGTAGTTGTTGTTGTGGTTATAGTAGTAGTGGTGGTAGTAGTTGTTGATGTTGTTGTTGTGGTGGTGGTTGTAGTTGTACTTGTAGTTGTAGTTGTCGTGGTTGTAGTTCTACTTGTAGTTGTGGTGGTTGTAGTAGTAGTAGTAGTAGTAGTAGTAGTAGTAGTAGTAGTTGTTGTTGTTGTACTTGTTGCCGTACTTGTAGTAGTTGTGGTTGTGGTTGTAGTTGTTGTACTCGTAGTGGTTGTAGAAGTTGTCGTTGTTGTTGTTGTTGTTGTCGTTGTTGTTGTTGTTGTTGTAGTCGTTGTAGTGGTAGACGTTGTGCTTGTACTAGTACTCGTACTCGTAGTCGTAGTCGTGGTTGTAGCTGGGCAAACCGGATTTCCATCTGCAACAAGCGTCAGCTTTTTTATTATTAGCGCTATTAGAATATGAATAAGGCAAACATTAGTAATAATGAATAAATTTTTTGGCGCGCAAATCACATCTCGCTTACCAAAGTATTCGCACAGCCTTGCGTACTGGACAAGGCCTGCAGCGTCGTTGTACTGGCCATTTGTGCTTTGCATGTACGCGACCATGTTCATCGTTGGAAATGGATCCAAGTCATCTCCGATATATGCAGTCCAGGTAGAATGGGTGGCAGAATTTTCAAACCATCTCCAAGCACCCGTGTAATACTGCATGCCTATCCAGACGTCATTCGACGTGAGAGCGGGAATGATCGTGCGTAAGGTGTTGTACAGCGCGAGCTTTGGAATCCACGCGAGTCGACCCGTGTAGCCTGCGGGGGCGTCCAAAGCGCATTGCGTGCCCGCACTTCCTGCGTTCAAGACGTCGGTGTAGAAGACGAAGCAAGTGTTATCTGAGGCTACGCAGTAGCCACTATTGGAGTTGGCGTCTTGGAAAGGACAGGTACCGGCTGGGGCTGGACCTGTCGTGGTGTTTGCTGCTACAGTTGAGGTGGAAGTTGATGTGTCACATGCACATGGATTGGTACAGGCATGAGCTGGGGGTGCATTAAGTCCTAGAACATAACCACGTACAATACAGAATATGTAAACTGTACACAGTAACGGACATCGAACATAATTCTGTTCCAAACAAATGCTAACTACAGCTATGTATGTAGTGTAGTCGTACGTACATAACATAGTGTACACCACACGTATGTCACCACACAAAAAAGCATGGTATGGATATTTACCTGCTACGTACATAGCACATATGTACGTACGTGCGTTTATGACCGCGATATGACCACTGATGTCAGAGTAAAATTTACCGGTACTTTACCCGGGTAAAATGACCAATTTTGGGCCGGGTAAATTTACTTTACTTTACCCGATGTAATGACTTATCGGGTAAGGTTTACTGGTACCCGGCAGTGTGGACACTTACCCGGGTAAAAATGCTGAAAGTGCGGGTAAGTATGGCCAATGCTTACCCGATTTACTCGGCACATACTTACTCAGTACTTACCCGGGTAAACGTACTCGAGTAAAGCATGTGCTCTAGGCAGCTCAGCACTCGCGCGCATCTAATTCCTTCCACGAGGCGGAGACGACAACGCACGAAGCGGCAATTCAACGTTCATTCATTCGCGCATACGTAATCTTATGTTATGTAATGTACATAGTATGTACATACCACGTATGTATGTATGTATGTATGTATGTATGTATGTATGTATGTATGTATGTATGTATGTATGTATACGTATGTATGTACCTATGGTACAGTATGTATGTACGTATGGTACAAAAGCTCACTTACGGTCAGGCAAAATGGCGGTGCCGATGAATATACAGTACGTTCATGTTGGTAAGTAATGTAAGCGGATTGTACGTAGCGGCAAAGCTACTGCGATATTCAACAGTGATGGTTCCGTTGATGAAAAATATAATGAAAAACCTGGGAAATTAGTGCAACGGCTCGAATGAAACAGTGCCACAGAAAAAACTACATACATAGGCCAAGCTATTGCTAGTTTTTTAGACTAAAATAATTTCCTATACTTACTCGATTTTACTCGGGTAAAATGCGTCATATGGCTTTACTTTACCCGATTTGACAGGAGTCGGGTAAAATTACTTTACTTTACCCGGGCTAGGGCATACCCGGGTAATTTACTTTACTTTACCCGTTTTTACTGAAGACCGAGTTGACATCAGTGGATATGACCACACCAAACACCTTTACGTATATACATACAGTACGTACCAGGAAGCAGCTCACAAACGCTGGCCATGTTTGCCATGGCAGCGTAATCGTGGTATTGGCCCTTGTCCACCGCCAAATAATCCTTGCCCGCGTCTGCCACATTCACCACTGGAACACCACTCGAAACGAAGTCAATGCAGGAGATGGGATACATATCGGGGTCGAACCACGCGAAGCACGCGTTGATGTCCGTGCAATCAGTCACATCGTCCACGTTTTTTCCACCTAAAAAAAAATTCGCTACCCACTAAGAATTTGACCATGGAATTTTTCCTCATTTTGATATGAAATAAGTTGAATTATTTCTCTTTAAATGATGATCAAAATTGACAGTAAGCGCCACGCCCAAGCACCAAGCCCAAGCGCCAAGCCTCAGCCTCAGCCTAAGCCTAAGCCTAAGCCTAGCGCCAAACCTAAGCCTAGCCTAAGCCTCAGCCCAAGCGCCAGGCGCCAAGCATAAACCTAAGCCTAGCCTAAGCCTAAGCCACGCCATTACAATTATTGCGCCGAATTTACAGTTATGAAACCTCCAAACCTAGCCAGCTGTCCTGGAATCGATCCATCATTCCTCTGACCAGAGTCCAAGTGGCGTCATCTGTCACGTGAGCCAAGCGTCCTCTCCATCCATCCGGAGCAATGGCGTCGCAGTTGCTGTACGCGTTGGCCCATCCGGAATTCTCGTAGTTGTTCTGAATTTTGAGGCAAGAACCGCTGGTGGATGACCAGACGCCATCTTCAGCTTGGCAAATGGATGCATTGCCTAAACGGTGCGGTGCTGTACAGTATGAACATATAGGTATTGTACAGGGTGTCCAACCTAAATTTACACAAAATTCAATTAAGCATAACTTCCGTCTTAAGCGGCATAGAAAGATGGGACCTAGCTCATCTGAAAGCTCAATTCAAGAGCTATATATTGGTGTGTCTGCCGTTTCTGTATGTCCTTCCATTCGCGAGTTAGAGCGATTCTCGCAGACCATCTCAAAAAACGTTTTCCCAAAACTTAATTTAATCCAATTTTCAGCTAACACAGCTAATTTTGGAATAACTGGACTAAAACATGGCAATGTGAATGCGATATAGCAAAAGGATTAACCAGTGATCTCTTTCATTATACCTGACCCACTGGAAATGGAATTCTAGCATATAGCTTTGTTTGACAAAGTGCTCAAAATACTGTGGTGGTATTGCAATGTGAAGGTTCAGCATTGAGGGTGGATATTTGGGCCACAAAGTGCATAAATGCACGCAAAAGGTCATACCACACAGTGGGATGAATGAGTCAAAGGGTGTTGGTGGGCGACATTCAGTTTATGCCAAATGATCTCTGGCTGAAGCAAAGAATAGGCAGATGACAAGGAAATTGCTGTAGGCTTCAGTTTTTGGGAAAACTGTTTTTGAGGTGATCTGCGAGAATCGCTCTAACTCGTGAACGGCAGGGAATACAGAAACGGCAGGCATACCAAAATATAGCTCTTGAATTGACCTTTCAGATGAGCTTTGTCCCATCTTTCTCTGCCTCTTAAGACGAAAGTTGTGATCGATTGAACTTTGTGTAAATTTAGGTTGGACACCCTGTACATAACAGTGTACTAATTCGTACGTATAAGTAGGTATACCATATTGTAAAGTTTGGTGTATTGTATTACCCGATCGGATTACGCAAACAAAGTCGACCAATTAGCTTGGGGTATACTACTCGATGGTACTGTATATACAAAATATCGGGGTATTATACATTGTGCTGGCTGCGGTCGGAATGCTTTCTCGCGAAAATAGGAGTGCTCGCAAGCAATCGCGAGCGGTCCCGACCAATCGGAGAGCAGTTGCGAAAAGATTGAAAACTGCTCGCAATTGATCGCGAACAATTTCGATCGATTGCGAGCAACATAATTTTGGGAGGAAAAAAACAAAACAAAAGGAGGAAAGGAGAGGAAAGGAAAGTTTTCATAGGAAAACAGGAACAATAAGCGAAACATGCCGGGGATAGGGGTGATTCAGGGCATGAGAAGAAGGAAACGGGCAACAATTTGCCAGACAATGTGAAAGCACGAATTGTTTATATCCGTGCAAACAAATGCAATGCAAGATGCAATGCAATTAATTTTCATATAGAACATGTGACTGCAATGTGCTACGATATGGCTTGCGAATGAACTGAAACGCATATTTTATTTCATTCATTCTTTTTCCTTTCCAGAGTATAGGCGTGTCAGTGCCCAGCCAGGAGGAAGTCATTCGGGTCTAGTACGCAGGACACGATGGAATAGTCTTCATTCGGGCCTACCAAGGATTTTCAGAGCCTGTCTACTACAGTCTGTCCACTAAAAGAGAATGCGAAATTTCTAAAGTCGCGCACAAGCTTTTCGCGACAATAGCACAAAGATTGCATGGAAATATTTGCGCGATTGACGCGAAAAAGTCATGCACCAGTTTGGAAATCTATGCAAGTTCTTAGTATACCAAAATTTTAGAGAGAAAAGAGAACCTGAACGCACTATAGTCTGGCCAAGAGTTCGCTATGGCATTCAAGGCGCGTTGCGTGAAATAGATTCACAAATACGGATTTCTGACCTTGCTTCATGTACCTACTCCTATTTAGCAGAAGTACATGCAAACTACACAGTACGACTTGAGTTGAGTCCCAGCGAACTCTCTCTGGCCAGACTTATAGGCAGGCGGCAGTTTAGGCCTATGTATGTTATGTTCCTACTTGATTTGTTGGACTTTGGACTGTTCCTTCACTTTGCTTCTAAAATACCCAGCGCATGTTTGCTATGAAGCCGCGTTTTGTGCAGAAAGTTTGGCAATAAAACCGTGCTCTTGCTTTGGAATCGTTTTGCTTGCATGAATAGGCCCCACTTTCTTATTCCTTCCTGCGTTTCCGTTCCTTTTTTGCTCAGGCGCCGCCGGCGCCTGAGCACTAGGAGTACTTTGCTGATATACCTACAGGTTTCGGTCTTATATCATGGTTAAATCCTTATAGCATGCGGGTATAGTCGGTCGCTTATATCATGGTTAAATCCTTATAGCATGTGGGTATACGGAAGTTTAAGTCAACCTGTACCTCTTGGGTATGTAATTGTAGGTATGGGGTGTAAATTTTTTGTACTGAACCTGTATGTTGTTTGTTGTCTGTATGTTCCCTTTTACCTGTATGTTGTTTGGTACCTGTATGTTTCCCTTTACCTGTAGGTGTTGTTTTTTGTAGTAGTTATATGTATGTTTACCTGTATGTATATGTTGACAGGTCCGAGGGTTGAACACGGGCTAGTGTAGTGCTGCGCGCAATCACTACCTCTGAGCTACGGGGCTCAAGAAGGTAAAAGTGTCAAAACGTCTATATATAGTTCGAGTGCCAGTGCGCGTATGATACAGGTTCTGTTGTACTGAGAGTGTGGGGAGCCAATCAACGTTGAGGGGGTGTGGCTAACCTGTAGGTGAGGTGGCGCTGCTGCACGGGAAGGGTGAGTGGCTGCGTGTGTTATGAAATGACATCATATTGCGTAAGCGCGTAGGGACGTGGAAGTAAGTACAGGTTGCGCGCTTTATTTGTGGTTGGGGCATGCGTGAGGGTAAGCACCTGTGTGTGTGTGTGTGTGTGTGTTGGGAAATGACGTCATATTGCGCAATCATATAGAGATTGGGTGGTAAGTACAGGTTGTGCGCTTTTATTGTATGTTGTTTCGTTGACCGTGGGAGGTTGTGTGTTGTGGTTGGTCTGGTAAGTGTGTTATTTCGTAATCAGTGGTAATTAGGGTTTTGGTTGTATTATTGGATGGTTCATTTGTATTGTATGCGTATTTGTTGTTGTTGTATTTTAGTGTTAATTAGCTGGACTTGTGTGGTGGTTTTGGAGAAGCGTTTGGTCAAGCGTGGGGAATGGTTTTGTGGTTTATCTGGTAAGAAAGTTTTCTTTTATTTGGTTAGTAATTATCTAATGGAAATTGTTTGTTTACCTTTGCTAATGGTAGAATATATGGATAGTTTTGATATTGTTTTATTTTGAGAGGGTTATTTTCTGCATTTGGAACAATTTTTTGTTACATCAAGACTATATAAGGGTAGAGAGACTAAGCCGGTTAGTACACACAGGGGTAAACCCCAACACCAGGTATATCTCAGCAACCATACAACCGATTGAGAAAGCATTCTTACTGATCGATTCCTTGAACTTTTATCTTTCAAATGAGCTACCATGTTCATCATTTGAGAAAAGCTTAGGTGTCCAGGTTAGGTTTACCCCATATTAGGGTTTACCCCATAGTACCCTACTTTTCATTCAGTAATAAGTAATTCTACTTACTTTTTGCTTACTTGAATATGTACTGTACTGTAAATACAGGTTGAATATGAACATTCATACAGGTATAAACATCGGTTGAATATAGCATACATTACAGGTTTGGCAATTAAGGTTACTGGGATTTGAATTTTTTTTGCATCACGTTTTGTTCTGGTTGATGTTATTTGAATTGAATATGAAAGGGATGAAAATAGTCATGGTTAATTTTTCACACATTTGAAGGCACCTTCTTCTGTAAAGGTTCATTCTCTTTCACTCTAACCCTACTTTCAAGAGCCGATTTTGTCTCATTGTGCTGGGATTTTGTCTCATTGTGTTAAAAATGCATGTCAAAATTGTGTATGTAGTGTGTTCTCATGTACATTGCTGTTTCATTTTCATTTTGTCTTCTTTTGTTTTGCAGTTATTTTATGTTTTTCTCTTTATCATGCATTTTGCATTTTGCTTCTTGTGCTCAATAGGGTGGCCAATCTTCGTTTGCAATTGGTGCTTTGCATTAGTTAGGGGCAAAATCGTCTCATAGATATACAGTAGGTTTGAATGATAGAGAAGGAAATTTACATTAGCAGGTGGTTTCAAATACAATCAATTTGAAGCATACTTGCCTGAATTGCTTGCTGCAGTAATTTTGATTTTTCTTTGTTTGAGTGTTTTCAATAGATGTGTTTTTTTCTATTTTGAAAAATGCCATAGGAAGGGTAGTTCATTTTATGGAAGAGAGAGAGAGAGAGTTAAGTCTGTATTAGGTTGTTGTTGTACATACAGGTTAAATGGTATTGAAACAGGTTTATGTTGTACAGTACATACAGGTTATAGCATTCATACAGGTTAAATATGTTGTAATTATACAGGACTATAGGAAAAGCAGTATTGAACTTTCTGTATTAGATGCTTATCATACCAGAAGTGAGTGTATGCTACTACTGGAAAAGAGTCAAGCCTAGAGTGCCTGATAAATTATTACTGCCTGCAAGGGTGTTGACCAATTGTTACTGCCTGTAAGGATGTGATGAATTACTACTGCCCGAAAGGGTGTCTGACTGTTTGATACTGCCCGAAAGGGTGTCTGACTATTTGATACTGCCCGAAAGGGTGTCTGACTCTTTGATACTGCCCGAAAGGGTGTCTGACTCTTTGATACTGCCCGAAAGGGTGTCTGACTCTTTGATACTGCCCGAAAGGGTGTCTGACTCTTTGATACTGCCCGAAAGGGTGTCTGACTCTTTGATACTGCCCGAAAGGGTGTCTGACTCTTTGATACTGCCCGCAAGGGTGTTGAACTACTATTACTGCCTGCAAGGGTGTTGACCATTATTACTGCCCAGAAGGGTGTCTTATCAATTATTACTGCCCAGAAGGGTGTCTGATTTTTAATTGACCAATTATTATTATTACCAATTACTAAGGAATTTGGAAAGTGTGACCAAAGAATGAACTACTACACAGTAACTGATGTAACTATTGCCAAAAAGAGATATGCCATGAACTATTCCCTGAAATGGATATGAACTGTTACTGAAAGGTGGTATAATAATCAACAACTATTGTCTGAAATAACAATTGCCAATTTAACCAATGCCAGCTGGCATTTTTTTTTAGTAATAATATTACCCATTGCCAATTTGAACAAAGTGTTATTTTGTCAAAGCAATAAAAATTAATTGGAAAGTTGTCAATGTGAGCTATTACTGTACACATACAGGTTATAGTATTGATACAAGTCATGCTGTACGTACAGGTATGGTATACATACAGGATAAATGTGCTATACAGAGATTTGATGAAGTTGAAAGCTATTGCCCAAATAATGAGATATAGGCCAACTGCTGTAAACTATTGCCTGATGGGGTATATTGTAAACTTATTTCTAAAGTGCTGCACCATGAAGTATTGTATGAAAGGAAGACCATACAGTATTCCAATTTAACCAATGCCAGCAAGGGCAGCGCAGCTACCTGAAGCTGGCATGATGAGTAACAAGATTTACCCATTACCAATTTAGACAAATTCACTCTGAACTACTGTCACAAGGAAATATAAGCATAAACTATTGCCTAAAATTACCATTTCAAATTTTACCAATGCCAGCAAGGGCAGCGAAGCTGCCCGAAGCTGGCATGCTGAGTAGAAAGATTTACCATTATGTATTTGGACAAAATGCACTGTGTTATTTTGTTACAACAATGAAAATTTAGGAGTTATCACTGTGAGAAAATAAGCATCTAATCTCATGTTTTTCTTGCAGTAAAAAATGAATACAGGCTAACGTATGTACAGGATAATATATACAGGATAAATACAGGTTAAATACATACAGGATATACACATACAGGGTAAATACATACAGGATAAATAAATACATACAGGGTAAATACATACAGGATAAATAAATACATACAGGGTAAATACATACAGGATAAATAAATACATACAGGGTAAATACATACAGGTTACCCTACCCTTAAGGTATCTACCCTGAAGGAGAAAGCAAACCAAGCCAGAAAGCGATACCTATCATGATGCACAACAGAAAATATGAACCATAGATACATACATGAACTTGCCAAAAAGAGATAAACCAGAACTGTTCCCTGAAATGGAGGCATAAACTATTGCCTGAAATCCAACTTTACCAATGCCAGCAAGAGCAGTGAAGCTGCCCGAAGCTGGCGTGCTGAGTAACAAGATTTACCCATTGCAAATTAGGACAAATGCACTCTGTCTTATTGTCACAACAACAGAAATTGAAAAGTTATCACTGTGAGAAAATAAACCACAGAATCACTGTGAGAAATGTTTTTCAAAAATTGAATACTGCGCAAAAAGTTAAATATGGAAAAATAGTGAAAAACCAAAAGATACAAACCAATCATATGGAGAAACTACCATAAGGAAACTACAAATCTACCCTGAAGGAGAAAGCATTAAAGCAAACCGTGCCTGAAAACGATACCTATCATGAAGGTGCAAGCAAACCGCGCCTGAGCCCATCTTTTTCACGACAGTGAAAAAATCGATACCTGTCATGAAGAGGCAAGCAAACCGCGCCTGAGCCCATCTTTTTCACGACAGTGAAAAAATCGATACCTGTCATGAAGAGGCAAGCAAACCGCGCCTGAGCCCATCTTTTTCACGACAGTGAAAAAATCGATACCTGTCATGAAGAGGCAAGCAAACCGCGCCTGAGCCCATCTTTTTCACGACAGTGAAAAAATCGATACCTGTCATGAAGAAGCAAGCAAACCGCGCCTGAGCCCATCTTTTTCACGACAGTGAAAAAATCGATACCTGTCATGAAGAGGCAAGCAAACCGCGCCTGAGCCCATCTTTTTCACAACAGTGAAAAAATCGATACCTGTCATGAAGAAGCAAGCAAACCGCGCCTGAGCCCATCTTTTTCACGACAGTGAAAAAATCGATACCTGTCATGAAGAGGCAAGCAAACCGCGCCTGAGCCCATCTTTTTCACGACAGTGAAAAAATCGATACCTGTCATGAAGAGGCAAGCAAACCGCGCCTGAGCCCATCTTTTTCACGACAGTGAAAAAATCGATACCTGTCATGAAGAGGCAAGCAAACCGCGCCTGAGCCCATCTTTTTCACAACAGTGAAAAAATCGATACCTGTCATGAAGAACCAAGCAAACCGCGCCTGAGCTGAAACACAATTTACCTGAATTATTATAATAACCTATGTAGAATAAAAAACCAATTAAATAAAATATATCTAAAAACCTAAAGAAACAAAAAATATACCTGTATAGAGAAATATATACCTTTTTGTGAAACAAGCTTGT
>JASAMW010001608.1:0-22300 GCA_030247985.1 Epsilonema sp. ZAB3_2 | reverse complement strand
CATGGATACCTGTGTAAGTAATGGTACTATGTATAGTAGTAGCTGGTTTTGTGCTTTTTCTCTTGCTTCCACCAATCTCATTCTTCTTGAGCTTCTTCTGTCGTATCTGTCCGGTAGCAAAGTTCTCGTTGGTGGTTGGTGGTTGTGTCGGCGGGACGGCGCCGATGATTCTTTTTTGCCCTCCGCTCTTCTTTCGCTTGCCCTCACTCCTCTGTGTTTTTCCTTTTTCCCGCTTCCTTCTTTGCCGCAAAACGCAATTTTGTGAAAAGGCTCCCTATTGTCCCCAGCTCTCTTCGCCCCCTCCTTGTACTCATATGATGGCTCGTGGGGGTGGTTGGTGGGTGGGTTGGTTAGCCCCTGGTGGTTTGTTGTTTGTTGTGCGAAAGCGATTACGACGACTGAACGACGACAGACACAAGCGGCCATCCGTCGCTTTTGCTTTCCTTCGTTCGCTTCTGACTGCTGTTCATTTGATGCGACATCAAGAGAGATTGTGAAGCTCGTTGCTTTGTGTATGTATGAACATATACATGCGTATCTAGTACGTGTATCAAGCTCTGTCTGTGTAATGTGGCTCTTCCGTAAATAGCAGATTATGTATTTTACGAGTACTAGTATGCGACACGTATTTATTTGTGCTTTGCTTTTTCTTGGCGCGGTGACGGCGACGACGACGGCTTCCTCTACTCGAGTCGACTCTTCGCCCTTGCTTGCTTGCTTTTTCCTCTTCTTCCGCTCTTGTGTCACTAATGATCACCGTTCCAATCACCGCTCGCGACCCCGCCCGGCCCTCTTGTCTCTAACTGTTCTACATTACTCCTCCGTACTTTACATAACATACATATGTACCTACGTATGTACATGCTAGTAACACGAAGCTGAAAAAAACCCCTAGTATGTATGTGCCCTTAGTTTGTCGAACGCTCTAAGTACGGATGCTGGCACTGGACTGGCGGCGGCTTCGCCCTTCCTTGTCCTCCGCACACTGAATACGTAAGTACGTACGTACCGATACTACGTACTAAACTACTACAACTAACTGCTTGCTCCGCAAAAAACGCTCCGCGTAAAACGTCTATAATTAGCCATTATTAATTAATAGTTGTCTGCTCCCTGCCTGTCTTTCTTTGAGGTGGAGAAGCAAATCACTGCTGTCTACGTCGACCATCCTCTGACACAACAAGAAAGAACAAGCATGAAGGCCGTAACACTAACAACTGCTTCATTGTGCCACCCTCTACTACTCTGCTAGAACAGAATTCTGTTTTTATTTATCCATATGCAAATCAACTAGCAGAACTTGGTGCTTATTTGCCTCCAGATTTACTTGTGCCGTGCGGCAAATTCGGACTTTGCTGCTTGTTACTGTTTGCTTGCACCTGTTCAGCTCTCTCTACAGTACATGAAAAAAGCCTGCTACTTTTACAGTATTGCTGCCTTACGTATCCTACCCACGCTGATTGACTGAAGTGCTGCGTATTTCGTGTTACTTCAACGGTGTTGTTGGTTATATTCATTACAAGCCATTATTTGTGAATGTCCTATGTGCTGGACCGGCGGTGGCGTTTGCCATGTTCTCAGAAGCTCCTAGTCTAAATGTGTACGTGTCACAAAGTTATGTCAATGAATATTCGGCAGTAAAAGATGAGGTTACGACTTTCGGCGCGGTAAGCAATGAGATCAATATTCGTGCTTTTTATATCCTTGTTTACAAAAAAACTACTCGTTGAGGGCATACCGTAAACACAACTACTTAATCTTCGAATATACAGTCTGTACGTCGCATGTGCATAAGGGTAGTGAGGGGTAATTTGGTCCCGGGTAACGTCGAGCCACCCCACCACTTCATGTACCGTAGCAGCGTCGAATCAGGGATTGCGTACATAGTATGTAACTGCATGACCCTTACCCTCACATAGAATAAAGTGTGAGGATCAGTCTATTTTGTTTCACAGATATGGTGCATATTTTAGCTGATTTCACTTTGTTATCTTTACGCTGATAATGTTCACTCTTTCAAACAAGCGAAAGATCGGGGTGGCCCGAATTATTCCGCGGCCCAAATTGCCCCACGCTACTGACTGTATGAACATACCTACTTTTACAACTACCACATAAACATACATGCATGCGATACGGCATACGTTACGTACAGTGAGTATGTGCATTTGGCAACAAAGACGATTCGGAGTGGGATATTTTAGGGAAACGATCGCGAATCAGCGGAGCCTTCAGAACTCCGTGAATCCACCCCCCATTTTCAACAAGTAAGTATGGACTTATCAAATGACTAGTACGTGAAGGGTGCCATACCGTTAATGTTGCTTTTGGATCAGGTATTGTAGCCATGGGTTGTAGTGCTGTATGTATGTAGGCCTATTGTGTACGTTCAATATTTTGTTTGGGGTGGAAGCGGAGGTTACCATGTACTTTGTTCCGCAGCACTGCTGTGGTGGTTTAGTTAAGAAACGTTTTCTGTACCGGTTGCATAGTACGTGGATGGGGGGGGTATTTTTGGAAATCGAGATAATATGCCTATCGGATTCCCCATAAAAAACTGCATATGTGGATGAATTTTGAAAAAAAATTTGTTCAGGCATCGTCGAATGAAGGTCGCAATATGCCGTTTTTCAACGTTTTTAGCCATAATTCAGCAACCAGAGTGTGTAGCGGGCTACAATTTGGCATACACATACATCCCATAGGGACCCATGTCTGGACCAAATATGAGCCCAATCCGCCACTTGTATGGTGAAATATAGCTTCAGATAGCTCAAATTTACGTTTTTTGGACCTGTTGCAAATTTGGTTATATGAATACCACGGCGCGAATATATGCCCTGCACGGGGTAAAATTTTGACAGGAGATAGAGGAGGCTTAGACCTACAAACTTTAGTACTACAGCAAAAATTCTCTATGTTTACAATTGGGACTACAGAGCCCTTGAAAGTTGAAAAATTCAGCAAAAATGTTCCCGCCTTTTTTATTATCCAAGATAAAAGAGCAATACCACTGAAATTTTTTCCTGGTAAGTAACCTATCTTATGTAAAATTTGATGTAGATTTCAAAAATAAAATCGTTTTCCCCCAAAAAATTTAACGCCTAGCATATAATTGTGCAAAAATAGTATATTTTTGATAATTTTTGGGTAAGGGATAAATTTTTTTGAAAACCTATTTAATTTTTGAAATCTACATCAAATTCTACATAAGATAGGTTACTTATCAGGAAAAAATTTCAGTGGTATTGCTCTTTTATCTTGGATAATAAAAAAGGCGGGAACATTTTTGCTGAATTTTTCAACTTTCAAGAGCTCCGTAGTCCCAATTGTAAACATAGAGAATTTTTGCTGTAGTACTAAAGTTTGTAGGTCTAAGCCTCCTCTATCTCCTGTCAAAATTTTACCCCGTGCAGGGCATATATTCGCGCCGTGGTATTCATATAACCGAATTTGCAACAGGTCCAAAAAACGTAAATTTGAGCTTTCTGAAGCTATATCTCACCATACAAGTGGCGGATTGGGCTCAAATTTGGTCCAGACATGGGTCCCTATGGGATGTATGTGTATGCCAAATTGTAGCCCGCTACACACTCTGGTTGCTGAATTATGGCTAAAAACGTTGAAAAACGGCAAAATGCGACCTTCCAGCCTTTACCCATCAATATCTCGATGATGCCTGAACAAATTTTTTTTTTCAAAATTCATCCACATATGCAGTTTTTGATGGGGAATCCGATAGGCATATTATCTCGATTTCCAAAAATACCCCCCCATCCGCGTACACTACAGGCTACTCTCAATCCTTACAGAAAACGTTTCTTAATCAGTGGTTGATAGCCTATTTCCTTTTTTTGCTGTGTGTGGTCTTTTTTGCCTGTCCAAAAAATGCTCATTTGCTTCGTGCCGCTAATTTTTGCCTCAATGTTTGTTAAGCGCATTAAGGAGGCGCCTACTTTGCTAACACTCAAGTACGTGTACATACATATGCTATATGGTATGCACGCTTATGTACGTTCCGTAGTATGCTACTGTATCTTTGTGGTTCTGAGAGCAGGAAGGAAAGAGAGAGAAGAAGCGGAAGCAGGGTTCATAATATAGGCCGCCGTTAGGCGTAAACTCTGGGAATTGCGTACTTTTGGTACTTTCAATTATTGAAGTATTTACTGGATGGCGCAATGTTATCAGCTGAAGTGTACTTGCATCGGCCTCTTCTATGGGCTCGATCGCTCTACACTACAGTTTAGTATGACGTACGTACACACTACGATACTTTTTCTACTTCCTTCAGTAGTCGCAGCATTTTGTTCGTGGGACATGCTGTATGATCTCACGCCAAAGTACAATAGCTCAGACAGAGAGAGATGAAGGCGTGACTAAACGAGGAACTGCTTCCTCTTCTTTTTGCGTTCTGCTGAATTTATCTGACTCTGCGGATCTGGACTTTCGATATATTTATCATCCGGGGGACAAGCTCAGAATAGAGATGCGAGCTGTTGCAGGGCTCAGTCGTAGCAAATGACAAGAATTATTGCCAGCGCTCCAGCGTCAAAACTGCAACTGATCAAGGTAATTCAATATCTAATAACGGACACTCATGCATAAGTACCTAGCAAGAAAATAGTGATATTTTGTTCCCATCGGATTACTGTAGGCATTATGTACAAAAATACTAAATACAAGTATTACCGAATCGCTCATGTTTGTTACGTCACACAAATGACGCAGGGGCCAAGATGTTTCAACCATATATCCGCAGCGGTGGCGGCATTCTTTTGGCGGTTAGGGCGAAGGGGCAAACAGAGCTTATCTGGTAGGTATGTAGCTACATATTATGTAGCAGCTTGCGAAGAGAATGCTAATTGCAAACTACATTATTACACACTATCATTATTATCTGTCCATAGTAGAGCGCGAGAGCGTAAATGTGAGAACTGGGTGAAAGACCCGCTAAAGGGCCCCCACTGAACGAAAGCTACGTAAAGTTATCCGGGTTGTGGCGATGGAGCTTTGCTCCGTTGCCAAAATTTACTATGGCAGACAATACTGGATTCACTGACTATGTAGACTACATTATAGCACACTCCTTCTCGTCCGTTTGATAAATGTAAATCCGTTCCCTGAGCGACAATGGTGGCAGCGGCGGGCACAGGAGAGCAGCAAGAACCAGCGCCACTTGATTTACACCAATGCGCAACCGCCGCCGGCTCTTCTCCTGAATCAGTACTCCCAGCGCCTTTAGAACTCAGTCACTCACTGAACTTCCATGGCTTTTTGTTGCTCGTACGCTTTTGGTTCCTTTTGTCCCAACCGCCATCTGCTGTACAGTACACTTATTATACTGGTGCATAGCCACCGAAGTCACACTGATATTCGTATTGGGATTGTCCTCGCATCAAAATAATGTGCCCTCGCCTATTCGGTTGCATTACGATCTTGTTCATAATACCAGCCTAACTTTCGCGTCTTTTTCATGTTGTTTTAGCTGATGAAGGCTACTGGCTGATAGAGTTCTTTTTCGTCGTCATGCATAAATCTAATTAACGACCAATAAAAATGGATGCCATTCATCCTCAAACGATAAGTACGTGTGCGTAGTTCAAGAAGACGCGTGCTTCTGGATGAGTAGAGTATTATAGGCTACTGAAACTGAAGATAATTATGGCAAATCATATTATCTATTACTCCCACGCTTTTCGCGCCAATTCACTCCCAATTTGACTAATTGTCGTTCATTATTTTACATAATTACGTAGGATTTAGTAGCGTAGTTTTTATTTTTACTTCTGACTATGCGATCAAACGGAGAACTTTGGTTCCAGAGGCTCTATTTTTTCTTGTCGTATTCTGTTCCACAGAGAGACGAAGTGAATGTTGTCGTTGCCATTCATCCTTGCTTCAAATGGCTAGAGCAGGTGAATGCGGCACAAGCGGGGCCGCCCCCCCCCCCCCCCCCGTCAGCCCACCCCACACCGAAGAACAAGATGCACTTTTTGTATTAACTTGAATTATTGAGGAGCTACTCGGTATGGCGAAAACTTGACTGGGCGTGTCATTTTGTTTTCGTGCGCTTGTTGTGACAGCTTTGCCCTCAGCTTTCCCTTAACATGCTCCCCGCTTCGCCGCTTGTTCATTACGAGTTTTTTCATCGACTTCACCCTCAGGGTGGAGCTTGTTTCTGCGTTAGCAAATGGGTTTATCCAGTGGTGATACATGTCCAATGCGTGTATTTCTACCGCCGAAGCTTCCAAATGAGAGCAGTTGCAGCAGTACAGTACTGTAAAATACTTGTAAGCTTGTACTCTGGAAGCTTGTACAGCTATCAAGACAAGAACGCGAATGAATGAGTGCTAGTCTTCTTGGATGGCATGTCGTGTACAGTACTGTATGTAGTAGTGTTGTTCACAAATTAGTACCTGTTTTCGCTAGTCCCAAATGATTCATCTGGGATCAGCGAAGATATATCACCCCTCCGGTTTTCATCCGCGAACGACATTCTTTTCAATAAATTTTATATTTCCTCTCCTGGCCATCTTTGGAACTGAAAAGTGACTTCGGTGCGTTTATGTGTATCGACGTACTGTGTATTGTATAACCTCTTACACGTACAGAAGATAAAGATCAAGCAACGCTTTCCAGACGTGGTTTGCACTGCGTCTACATATGTAAGTACGTAATTACTTTGGCCTTTTTGCTTATTCCGAGGCTTACGACTTTATATAGTACATAGTGCGAAAATAATAGGCAAAATCTTGTTGAGTTTTTTCGTATACGATACGACCCTGGCCAGAAAAGTGTACTAATAGGTATGTATGTATACGTATTGTGTCAGGGACGGTTTTGCTTCGAACTCTTTCTGGCTCCTCCATTCATAGAACGTCTGTGAAACTTGTACATACATACGTACGAATACGTAAGGTTCATTCATTAGCGAGGACGCTCGGGAAAGTGAGCATGTGCGCGGCTTATCGGTTCAGTGTTATGCGTACGCTACCATGATATAATGTGCATACAGTACTGTAGCTGCTGCCAAGGGAACCCGATACGATACCAACCTATGCACTATGTACGTACATACTTTTGTGCCTCTGCGTTATAGGTCTTATTTGTGGTACGTACGTATTGTTGATGGTCTCTCCCATGCTATATTTATATTAGTGCTCGAGCGAGATAGATACTGGTGTCACTTATTCTGTTAGCCGTCGAGTCTTCTTCGCGGTCAGTGGTCGGTGGCTGTTCTTTTATTTTCATTGATAACACGTAATAATCGTATGCAAGATCGTGGCAAAGCCCGCTGGTCATAAAATATTTACTCTATGCCGTGTACTTTGTGCTGCTAAAAATGAAACATGGGACGTATTCCATTTCCCAAATGAGGCAAACTGCGGAAGAACGGAAGCTATATACGTATACTAGTATGTACATTACGTATACTACAAAGTACGCATGCTTCCTAACCCACTCCGTGAGTTCGTGTGCCGCTCATTTTTAAACATATACAATATGTACGTAGATTCGACTTCCGTACCGGGCTGAGTATATATAATATTATTTTGTCGCATGTGCAGCTTCACTGGAAGCCTTTTGGCTTTCAGTCATCCTCGATTCTCTCATTTCTCATCACTTACCTTTGCGTACCAACAGAACTTGCCGCATTTTAGCATTATTTCCTTTGCTTACTGTACCGACCCAGTTCATAGTAGCACAAAGCTCTTCTGAAATTCGTCTCAATTTTTTGACAGGTAGGCCTACCTGTACTATTATTGCAGTGCGCGTGCCCTGTGCTTTGCCTTAGTGGTACATTACTTTACGTGTACATACGTACATGTACGTACTTTAGTTTTTACGACGGAATAGATGGCGTACGGAAGAACTGCTATTCCTTTCACGTTCATGTACGCGATGCCATTTGTGATCTTGCGCTTAGCTCCCTGCGATTACGCTCAGTTGATGGCAGCTATGTACGTACTGTATGTACATACATACGTTATATAATACCATATTAACCGAGAGTCAGAGAGCTTACACCTGACGCTGTCTTGGGCAGCCTGGCTCTGGCTTAGTGCTCTTAGCTACCTGTGTATCTGGTATCATTGCCTTTTACTCGATTCTGATTTACTGAGGTCTGACTTCGTTAAGCGCGTTCGACGATGACGACGACCGAACCGCTAAAATCCCTCGTTTCCCTTCGATTTTTCTCCTCCCTTTTCTTTTCCTATTTTGAATAGGAGTTGCGAATGCGATTGAAATGTTGAGAATTGAGTAGCAGCAGCTTCACAGCTTTCTAATTTTTTTCAGAACGATGTGCTTAATATCCATTTGCGTCAGGAGGAACGGTGTGCTATCGCTGAATTATGTGTTTTTCTTCGCCGCACACAAGAAGAGGTTATTGGTGTGTGATTGTACGTACAGTATGTATGTATGTACTATGTAGGCCTAACCAATATACATGCAGAAAATTCATACCGTGCACCTGTCCGTTTTCTATTCATTCACGGCGTAGAAAATGTTAGGCTTGAGACTCAGCAGTTTATTTTGTGTAAGCAGTCATTTCCTTGTTTGTCCGTCTAATTGGAATCTTCAGGAACTTTGGTTCACTTTCTTTTGAGTCAATCCTATCCTTACAGGTCTGCGCATGCATATATCCAGTAAATTCGTGTACGGTAGGCTAAGGCGCGCTATATGAGTAAGGTACTATATTACATTAGTATAGAATATTACATTACATTACATTGGTAGTAAGTACATTCTATTACATTGGTAGTAAGGTATTACATTGGTATAGAATTGCATACCAAGACCAACCCGTGCTGCGCATGTGCTGCATATGCATGTACATACGTACGTATGGTATGTACGAAAATATAGCGAACATTGAACATGTCTTGCTTGTTTTCGCAAGCACTTGAATGGTCCCGGTTCTGTTCTGTGTTCATTCGTCGAGAAAGAGCCTCTTCGTGTTTGAGCCATCCGCTATCTCTTAGTCATGGAGCCATATCAAACCATCACAACTGTTGCCGCGGTTACGTATTGACAAGCTAGTGGAAGATCTAAACAACTTGGGTTGGCTTTCGCATATAAATGTTCTCATTTTGTCAAATCAGTGCGCATTGTTCCTCGCATGTCCTTAATCCCCTGTAAGCTTGGAGTATGTACGTACGCCAAGGAACAAGATCGAAGATGAGGGATCGCAGTGTCCAATGTTAATTGAAAATTGAGTCGCTTGGCAGCCAGTCGTTTCGGCGGAGCCCTGCGCCGCTTTTTTGGCGGGTGATTTCGGGAAGAAATCACGCTTATCAATCTTCCAAAGAGGGGGCTCTAATTTTCCCAAACAGCTCCAACTTGTGCATTTACACGCTTTGGATGAGGACGGACTTTGTACATCTTCATTTGTTGATACCCCTTGAGGTGCGTGGTCACGGGTACCAGCATTCGACGAAATTATGCTCTCATTAGCACGTCTTCCCTTTCGAATTGCCAAAAGACAGTTCGCACCATCAGGCGCAGACATCCCGCTTCGGGTTGCCAGTTATCATGTAGATCTAGCGGTACAAATGTCATACCCCCCTTCTCCCCCCCAACCCCCCCCCCCTCTAATTTATTATATAACTATTATTACATACATACTACATACTGCCATCAACTGAGCTAATCAGGAGCTAAGCGCAGATCACAAAGATCGCGCATGAACGTGAAAGGAATAATTCTCCGACGCCATCTATTCCGCGTAAAAACTAAAGTACGTACATGTACGTATGTACACGTAAAGTAATGTACCACTAAGGAAAGCACAGGGACGCGATCAATAATAGTACAGGTAGGCCTACCTGAAAATTGAGACGAATTTCAAAGAGCTTTTCTACTATAACTCTACATAAAAAGAAATAATGCTAAAATGCGGAAGTCTTTGTACGCAAAGTAATGATGAGAAATGAGAAATGAGATGACTGAAAGCCAAAAGGCTCCATGAAGCTGCACATGCGACAAAATAATATTATATATACTCAGCCCTACAAGTAATCTACGTACATATTGTATATGTTTAAAAATGACGGCACACGAACTCACGGAGTGGTTAGGAAGCATGCGTACTTTGTAGTATACGTAATGTACATACTAGTATACGTATATAGCGTCCGTTCTTCCGCAGTTTGCCTCATTTGGGAAATGGAATACGTCCCATGTTTCATTTTTAGCAGCACAAAGTACACGGCATAGAGTAAATATTTTATGACCAGCGGGCTTTGCCACGATCTTGCATACGATTATACGTGTTATCAATGAAAATAAAAGAACAGCCACCGACCACTGACCGCGAAGAAGACTCGACGGCTAACAGAATAAGTGACACCAGTATCTATCTCGCTCGAGCACTAATATAAATATAGCATGGGAGAGCCATCAACAATACGTACGTACCACAAATAAGCTATAACGCAGAGGCAAAAGTATGTACTAATACATAGGTTTCGTACGGTCCTTGGAGCAGCTACAGTACTGATCACATTATACATGGTAGCGTACGCATAACACTGAACGATAAGCCGCGCATTCACTTTCCCGAGCGCTCGCTAATGAATGAACCTTACGTATCGTACGTATGTATTACAAGTTTCACAGACGTTCTATGAATGGAGGAGCCAGAAAGAGTTCGAAGCAAAACCGTCCCTGACACAATACGTACTACATACATACCTATTAGTACACTTTTCTGGCCAGGGTCATCATATACGAAAAAACTCAACAAGATTTTGCCTATTATTTTCGCACTATGCTACTATATAAAGTCGTAAGCCTCGGAATAAGCAAAAAGGCCAAAGTATACGTACTTACATATGTAGACAGTGAAACCACGTCTGGAAAGCGTTGCTTGATCTTTATCTTCTGTACGTGTAAGAGGTTATACAATACACATACGTCAATACACATAAACGCACCGAAGCATAGTCAAAGATGGCCAGGAGAGGAGATATAAAATTTATTGAAAAGAATGCGTCGCGGATGAAAACGGAAGATATATCTTCGCTATCCAGATGAATCATTTGGGACTAGCGAAAAAGGCTAATTTGTGAACAACACTACTACATACAGTACTGTACACGATCATCAAGAAGACTAGACTCATTCATTCGCGTTCTTGTTTTAATAGCTGTACAAGCTTCCAGAGTACAAGCTTACAAGTATTTTACAGTCTGTACTGCTGCAACTGCTCTCATTTGGAAGCTCGGCGGTAGAAAACGATTGGACATGTATCCACTGGATAAACCCTTTGTAACGCAGAAAAGCTCACCTAGGGTGAAGTGATAAAAAAACTCGTAATGAACAAGCGGAGCGGGGAGGTAAGGGAAAGCTGAGGCAAAGCTAACAAGCGCACGAAAACAAAATGACGCCCAGAGTTTCGCATACGAAGCCATAATTCAAGTTAATAAAAAGTGAATTGTTCTTCGGTTGGTGGGCTGACGGGGGGGGGGGGGGAGCTTGTGCCGCATTCACCTGCTCTAGCCATTTGAGCAAGGATGAATGGCAACGACAACATTCTTCGTCTTCTGTGGAACAGAATACGACAAGAAAAAATAGAGCCTCTGGAACAAAGTTCTCCGTTTGATCGATAGTCAGAAGTAAAAATAAAAACTACGCTACTAAATCCTACGTAATTATGTAAAATAATGAACGACAATTAGTCAAATTGAGAGTGAATTGGCGCGAAAAGCGTGGGAGAAATAGATAATATGATTTGCCATAATTATCTTCAGTTTCAGTAGCCTATAATACTCTACTCATCCAGAAGCACGCGTCTTCTTGAACTACGCACACGTACTTATCGTTTGAGGATGAATGGCATCCATTTTTATTGGTCGTTAATTAGATTTATGCATGACGACGAAAAAGAACTCTATCAGCCAGTAGCCTTCATCAGCTAAAACAACATGAAAAAGACGCGAAAGTTAGGCTGGTATTATGAACAAGATCGTAATGCAACCGAATAGGCGAGGGCACATTATTTTGATGCGAGGACAATCCCAATACGAATATCAGTGTGACTTCGGTGGCTATGCACCAGTATAATAAGTGTACTGTACAGCAGATGGCGGTTGGGACAAAAGGAACCAAAAGCGTACGAGCAACAAAAAGCCATGGAAGTTCAGTGAGTGACTGAGTTCTAAAGGCGCTGGGAGTACTGATTCAGGAGAAGAGCCGGCGGCGGTTGCGCATTGGTGTAAATCAAGTGGCGCTGGTTCTTGCTGCTCTCCTGTGCCCGCCGCTGCCACCATTGTCGCTCAGGGAACGGATTTACATTTATCAAACGGACGAGAAGGAGTGTGCTATAATGTAGTCTACATAGTCAGTGAATCCAGTATTGTCTGCCATAGTAAATTTTGGCAACGGAGCAAAGCTCCATCGCCACAACCCGGATAACTTTACGTAGCTTTCGTTCAGTGGGGGCCCTTTAGCGGGTCTTTCACCCAGTTCTCACATTTACGCTCTCGCGCTCTACTATGGACAGATAATAATGATAGTGTGTAATAATGTAGTTTGCAATTAGCATTCTCTTCGCAAGCTGCTACATAATATGTAGCTACATACCTACCAGATAAGCTCTGTTTGCCCCTTCGCCCTAACCGCCAAAAGAATGCCGCCACCGCTGCGGATATATGGTTGAAACATCTTGGCCCCTGCGTCATTTGTGTGACGTAACAAACATGAGCGATTCGGTAATACTTGTATTTAGTATTTTTGTACATAATGCCTACAGTAATCCGATGGGAACAAAATATCACTATTTTCTTGCTAGGTACTTATGCATGAGTGTCCGTTATTAGATATTGAATTACCTTGATCAGTTGCAGTTTTGACGCTGGAGCGCTGGCAATAATTCTTGTCATTTGCTACGACTGAGCCCTGCAACAGCTCGCATCTCTATTCTGAGCTTGTCCCCCGGATGATAAATATATCGAAAGTCCAGATCCGCAGAGTCAGATAAATTCAGCAGAACGCAAAAAGAAGAGGAAGCAGTTCCTCGTTTAGTCACGCCTTCATCTCTCTCTGTCTGAGCTATTGTACTTTGGCGTGAGATCATACAGCATGTCCCACGAACAAAATGCTGCGACTACTGAAGGAAGTAGAAAAAGTATCGTAGTGTGTACGTACGTCATACTAAACTGTAGTGTAGAGCGATCGAGCCCATAGAAGAGGCCGATGCAAGTACACTTCAGCTGATAACATTGCGCCATCCAGTAAATACTTCAATAATTGAAAGTACCAAAAGTACGCAATTCCCAGAGTTTACGCCTAACGGCGGCCTATATTATGAACCCTGCTTCCGCTTCTTCTCTCTCTTTCCTTCCTGCTCTCAGAACCACAAAGATACAGTAGCATACTACGGAACGTACATAAGCGTGCATACCATATAGCATATGTATGTACACGTACTTGAGTGTTAGCAAAGTAGGCGCCTCCTTAATGCGCTTAACAAACATTGAGGCAAAAATTAGCGGCACGAAGCAAATGAGCATTTTTTGGACAGGCAAAAAAGACCACACACAGCAAAAAAAGGAAATAGGCTATCAACCACTGATTAAGAAACGTTTTCTGTAAGGATTGAGAGTAGCCTGTAGTGTACGCGGATGGGGGGTATTTTTGGAAATCGAGATAATATGCCTATCGGATTCCCCATCAAAAACTGCATATGTGGATGAATTTTGAAAAAAAAATTTGTTCAGGCATCATCGAGATATTGATGGGTAAAGGCTGGAAGGTCGCATTTTGCCGTTTTTCAACGTTTTTAGCCATAATTCAGCAACCAGAGTGTGTAGCGGGCTACAATTTGGCATACACATACATCCCATAGGGACCCATGTCTGGACCAAATTTGAGCCCAATCCGCCACTTGTATGGTGAGATATAGCTTCAGAAAGCTCAAATTTACGTTTTTTGGACCTGTTGCAAATTCGGTTATATGAATACCACGGCGCGAATATATGCCCTGCACGGGGTAAAATTTTGACAGGAGATAGAGGAGGCTTAGACCTACAAACTTTAGTACTACAGCAAAAATTCTCTATGTTTACAATTGGGACTACGGAGCTCTTGAAAGTTGAAAAATTCAGCAAAAATGTTCCCGCCTTTTTTATTATCCAAGATAAAAGAGCAATACCACTGAAATTTTTTCCTGATAAGTAACCTATCTTATGTAGAATTTGATGTAGATTTCAAAAATAAAATCGGTTTTCCAAAAAATTTAACCCTTACCCAAAAATTCTCAAAAATATACTATTTTTGCACAATTATATGCTAGGCGTTAAATTTTTTGGGGAAAACGATTTTATTTTTGAAATCTACATCAAATTTTACATAAGATAGGTTACTTACCAGGAAAAAATTTCAGTGGTATTGCTCTTTTATCTTGGATAATAAAAAAGGCGGGAACATTTTTGCTGAATTTTTCAACTTTCAAGGGCTCTGTAGTCCCAATTGTAAACATAGAGAATTTTTGCTGTAGTACTAAAGTTTGTAGGTCTAAGCCTCCTCTATCTCCTGTCAAAATTTTACCCCGTGCAGGGCATATATTCGCGCCGTGGTATTCATATAACCAAATTTGCAACAGGTCCAAAAAACGTAAATTTGAGCTATCTGAAGCTATATTTCACCATACAAGTGGCGGATTGGGCTCATATTTGGTCCAGACATGGGTCCCTATGGGATGTATGTGTATGCCAAATTGTAGCCCGCTACACACTCTGGTTGCTGAATTATGGCTAAAAACGTTGAAAAACGGCATATTGCGACCTTCATTCGACGATGCCTGAACAAATTTTTTTTCAAAATTCATCCACATATGCAGTTTTTTATGGGGAATCCGATAGGCATATTATCTCGATTTCCAAAAATACCCCCCCCATCCACGTACTATGCAACCGGTACAGAAAACGTTTCTTAACTAAACCACCACAGCAGTGCTGCGGAACAAAGTACATGGTAACCTCCGCTTCCACCCCAAACAAAATATTGAACGTACACAATAGGCCTACATACATACAGCACTACAACCCATGGCTACAATACCTGATCCAAAAGCAACATTAACGGTATGGCACCCTTCACGTACTAGTCATTTGATAAGTCCATACTTACTTGTTGAAAATGGGGGGTGGATTCACGGAGTTCTGAAGGCTCCGCTGATTCGCGATCGTTTCCCTAAAATATCCCACTCCGAATCGTCTTTGTTGCCAAATGCACATACTCACTGTACGTAACGTATGCCGTATCGCATGCATGTATGTTTATGTGGTAGTTGTAAAAGTAGGTATGTTCATACAGTCAGTAGCGTGGGGCAATTTGGGCCGCGGAATAATTCGGGCCACCCCGATCTTTCGCTTGTTTGAAAGAGTGAACATTATCAGCGTAAAGATAACAAAGTGAAATCAGCTAAAATATGCACCATATCTGTGAAACAAAATAGACTGATCCTCACACTTTATTCTATGTGAGGGTAAGGGTCATGCAGTTACATACTATGTACGCAATCCCTGATTCGACGCTGCTACGGTACATGAAGTGGTGGGGTGGCTCGACGTTACCCGGGACCAAATTACCCCTCACTACCCTTATGCACATGCGACGTACAGACTGTATATTCGAAGATTAAGTAGTTGTGTTTACGGTATGCCCTCAACGAGTAGTTTTTTTGTAAACAAGGATATAAAAAGCACGAATATTGATCTCATTGCTTACCGCGCCGAAAGTCGTAACCTCATCTTTTACTGCCGAATATTCATTGACATAACTTTGTGACACGTACACATTTAGACTAGGAGCTTCTGAGAACATGGCAAACGCCACCGCCGGTCCAGCACATAGGACATTCACAAATAATGGCTTGTAATGAATATAACCAACAACACCGTTGAAGTAACACGAAATACGCAGCACTTCAGTCAATCAGCGTGGGTAGGATACGTAAGGCAGCAATACTGTAAAAGTAGCAGGCTTTTTTCATGTACTGTAGAGAGAGCTGAACAGGTGCAAGCAAACAGTAACAAGCAGCAAAGTCCGAATTTGCCGCACGGCACAAGTAAATCTGGAGGCAAATAAGCACCAAGTTCTGCTAGTTGATTTGCATATGGATAAATAAAAACAGAATTCTGTTCTAGCAGAGTAGTAGAGGGTGGCACAATGAAGCAGTTGTTAGTGTTACGGCCTTCATGCTTGTTCTTTCTTGTTGTGTCAGAGGATGGTCGACGTAGACAGCAGTGATTTGCTTCTCCACCTCAAAGAAAGACAGGCAGGGAGCAGACAACTATTAATTAATAATGGCTAATTATAGACGTTTTACGCGGAGCGTTTTTTGCGGAGCAAGCAGTTAGTTGTAGTAGTTTAGTACGTAGTATCGGTACGTACGTACTTACGTATTCAGTGTGCGGAGGACAAGGAAGGGCGAAGCCGCCGCCAGTCCAGTGCCAGCATCCGTACTTAGAGCGTTCGACAAACTAAGGGCACATACATACTAGGGGTTTTTTTCAGCTTCGTGTTACTAGCATGTACATACGTAGGTACATATGTATGTTATGTAAAGTACGGAGGAGTAATGTAGAACAGTTAGAGACAAGAGGGCCGGGCGGGGTCGCGAGCGGTGATTGGAACGGTGATCATTAGTGACACAAGAGCGGAAGAAGAGGAAAAAGCAAGCAAGCAAGGGCGAAGAGTCGACTCGAGTAGAGGAAGCCGTCGTCGTCGCCGTCACCGCGCCAAGAAAAAGCAAAGCACAAATAAATACGTGTCGCATACTAGTACTCGTAAAATACATAATCTGCTATTTACGGAAGAGCCACATTACACAGACAGAGCTTGATACACGTACTAGATACGCATGTATATGTACATACATACACAAAGCAACGAGCTTCACAATCTCTCTTGATGTCGCATCAAATGAACAGCAGTCAGAAGCGAACGAAGGAAAGCAAAAGCGACGGATGGCCGCTTGTGTCTGTCGTCGTTCAGTCGTCGTAATCGCTTTCGCACAACAAACAAAAAACCACCAGGGGCTAACCAACCAACCGACCAACCACCGCAACGAGCCATCATATAAGTACGAGGAGGGGGCGAAAAGAGCTGGGGACAATCAAGCCTTTTCACAAAATTGCGTTTTGCGGCAAAGAAGGAAGCGGGAAAAAGGAAAAACACAGAGGAGTGAGGGCAAGCGAAAGAAGAGCGGAGGGCAAAAAAGAATCATCGGCGCCGTCCCGCCGACACAACCACCAACCACCAACGAGAACTTTGCTACCGGACGGATACGACAGAAGAAGCTAGAGAAGAATGAGGTGGTGGAAGCAAGAGAAAAAGCACAAAACCAGCTACTACTATACATAGTACCATTACTTACACAGGCTACCATGTACTACCAGTATGAGCGTGCATAGACACATGATAGATATGCAGATGTAATAGGCGGGGCAGAGTGTCGCTTTTGGCTTCGTCCTCCTTTCCTTTCCTATCCATTTACGTACGTACGCGAGGATTAAGCGGTCGTGGTCGGGGGTGACAGAGTAGCGGTGTAAGAGTAATTCTGTTGGTGGGCGCGGACGTCGCTCATTTACTTCTGATTTGGCCGCCGCGTCTCCTTCGCCTTCTGCTGCTGTTGTTCTGCCTGCTGCTTACTACCACCTTTCCCTGAAAGAACAGTAGTCAATCTTCCTCATCCTGCCACCAGCTCCTAACAGGCTTCACACTTCCAATAAAGCAATTCCTGACGCCCCAATACGCTTGTGGCTAGCCTGTGGTGGTACGTATGCATACATAGATAGAAGGCTATTCAAAGGGCGCGTGCGCCTTCGGAAGCAGCAAACTTCCATGTCAGCCCCAAGATTTAGATAGGCCAGCAATCCTTCGTCGACGCAGCAGGGAGCACGATCGATAGCGCACATAAAAAACTGTAGAACGCGCCGGGCACTTTGCTCTCTTGTCTTAGTCGAGATTCTATACGGCTATCTTCGTATGTAAATTTTTTCCCAGAACGTTCTCCTTAATTGCTCATGAAGTAAAGTGTACGCCTAGTCTACTGTACATTGCATACGTAGTACGTTTGATGTGGGAAGCGTTGATCTTACGCACTTGCTACGCCGCGAATGCTGGGGATGCAACGGGTTCCCGTCGGATCCGGCCTGTACGGACCGAGACAGCGACATCTGCCACCACTGCACAATGAACCCTCCACGCATTGGTTGGTATACAGGCAAGACTCACCTGAAACATTACGCACCCATTCACTCCCTCAACCACTGCGTACATATGAACAACTAACTCTAGCGCACCTGATGCACATAGATACTCAAGCCTTTTTATCATAGTTAACCCCATTCGTAATCCCAGGTGTCCCCCTGCCTGTCCGTAGCCACCCGGCAAACCCCGTCCGAAGACGGGGTGGAAAAACAAACCCCGTCTACGGGCGGGGTTTGCCGGGTGGCTACGAACAGGCGGACGCCTGGGATTACGAAGGGGGTTAACACTACATCATGTACATGTAGGTATACAAGGCGCAACACCAAACGTAAATAATTATTCAAGCTGTCACTTATGCACTTACCAGGAAGTAGCTTTCCTTCTGCCCTGCCGATGGGGAAAGGCGGTGGAGGCGGCGGGACAGGCAGACCGAAGGCTGGCAACACTGCAGCTGCTGGTGCCACTGCAGCAGCAAAAGGTCGAAATACTGGAGCGGCCACTAGGGCCGCTGGCTCCGGCAACACTGCCACAGGACGCGGTGGTGGAGGGAAAGGAGGTGGAACGGGCACTTCGAAAGCCACGGGTGGTCGGGGTGGCGGGGGTGCAGGCGCAGGGGGAGGCGGAGCAGGCGCTGGAACCACTGGCGCTGGAGGCGGTGGCGCCGGTCTCAAAGGAAGACCAGGGGCAGTGCAGACGCCATTGGGAGCTCTCGCATAGCCGGCCGGACAGTGGCATATGCCGTCTGGTCCACAGAAGGCGCCACCAGAGCAGGGTCCGAAGTCGGGGCCGCAAAGAAGATTCGGATAGCGGGCCAAATACGCGTTGGGCATGCAGGTGCCGCCGACGAAAGCCTGTCCGGCGGGACAGAGAGGCGACCTCTGCAGAGGCGGTGGGGGAGCTGGTGCTACGTAGGCGGCCGTGGGTGGGCCGCCGGGCAGGGCGTAGGCGACGCCGGCAGCGAAGGCTGCAGCTGGAGGGGGTGGAGCTGGAACGGCGGCAGGCGGAGGCCGAGCCAGGGGGCCTGCAGGAACGCAGGCTCGTCCAGCGATCACGTATCCAGCCGGACAGCCGCAGTAGCCTCGAATACAGATGCTCCCGCCAATACAGGTCTGTCCTGCTGTGCAACTGGTGCCAGGGTAAGCGTAGAGGGTACCTGGAGGATAGACGATCGGTGGCGGCGGCGCCGCTGGCACTGGGGCCGCTGGAGCGAATGGGAAAGGTCCAGCCGGAGCGAATGGTCCTCCTGGGACTGGACTGGGTCCTACGAACACGCAGGTAGCTCCCATGGGGGCGTAGGTGGGCGGACAGGCGCAGCGACCAGCCACGCACACGGCGATGCCAGCGCACTGAACGGAGTTGGTGCAGAGGCCGTTCAGAGGTACTGCAAAACAAGAGGGATCAACTCGCCTCCTTGAGCGAAGCAGCATCAGCAATCTCCTCTTCTGAGGAGCAGTCATCACGGTCATGTGCGCATCTTGGGTTAGTAGTCGATTAGTAGAAGCTCGAGCGTGCTTACGTAGAACTTGAGCGCGGACGAGAGTAGAGGCTGAGAAGGCCACCAGGAGGACTATGGATAGAACGACGCCTGATTTCATCCTGACTGGAACTTCCGCTTGACCTTGAGTAGAAGAAGGCTTCGCAGGAAGAAGCGATCGCACTGTTTACAGGCGATATTGCAAGACGAGTTGTTGCTGTTGTAGAAAATAAATGCCACTGCCCCAACGGCAGCAGGGTTGGGATGGGAGTTGGACGGCGCTTTGCTATCCCCAATCAAGCTGCTCGTTCGGAGCGTAAGAGTAGCTAATGAGGGTGTCGAGTTGCAAAAAGACACCTCGCTCGGCTCACTGGCGACAGCTGGATGATATGGCGCGCAAGGGCAACGACGCCGCCAAAGAAACGATGTGTCGACTTTGTGAAGCTTTACTCTACTTTCACTGGCCTACTGGTCACTCTGCTCAAATACCACGTTAGCTAGCTAACGCCATGCCGCTCAAAACTCTCTGTGCAGAAGATGCCGCCGCGACAAACCAGAGGCCGACCAACTTAAGCTACCTGCGGCCAATGTACAATACGTGTACGTATGTATGCATGTAACATACTGTATGTACCTGGGGAGTGTTAGTGTTTTGTCGCGCGCTTTCTCATCCCAATGTGTTTTTGAGTATGCTGTATTTCGAGTGGTCCGAGAGGGATTGCAGTCCCCTCTGGCCTCCTTCACTGCGCTTCATCTGCCTCCTTCAGCTTCTGCCAGCGAAAAGGCTTCGCCTCTTCGTCTTATTTACAGCCAGCTGCGTTCGTCTCTTTCTTTTCGTTCTAGCTAGATGACTACCGGTCAGTAAGGCCCAGCTGCCGCTGTTGTACCTAGGTACCTATACGCCATTCTTATTCTCTTTCTTCTGTCTCTCGAGAAGAAGATAGTGAGGATTAGAGCCCACGAGATGCTTCATCCAAAGCGTGATCGCTGGCCAGAGACAAAAGAAGGATGGCCACTCAAGCAGCTGGCCCTTTCTTTCCCCACTTCAATCAGCCACCCAGCAGTACAAACAATAGCCGAGCAAACAAGCAACTGCAGCATATCTATCGGACAATGGCACAAAGTCACGAGAGAGTAGCCACCTATCCACCCACCCAGCCAAACTAGAAGTACGTATGTATGATGATAGTGGCCCAATCTCTGCTAAGACAGCGCGTACAAGAGACCAGCCTCAACACTCTCTACGAGATCACAGTCTGCGTAGGGCTCATGGGTCCAAGCGGCGGCCAAACTCCGCAGCACATCCGCCTCATCCTTCCGCCACCACTCCGCCAAAGAAAGCCACTCCACTTCACGCTGGTACCCAGTCGCCACCTTTCCCACTTGCTCCGCCAATGAGAGAGGAGCGCCGACCGCCGACAACTGCGTCGCCGCTTTTCGCAATCGCTCAACGATCGTCGACAGTCGCTCCGTCATCGTCGCCATCGCCTCCGCCAATCCCTGAACTTCCGCCATCGTACGATCGGCGTCGAAATCCACATCCACCGTCTTCGACGCTTCTGGATCTGCCAATAACAACTGAGCGTTGACCAGCTTCTGCACCGTAGCCCCGCCTTCAGCTTTCGCTTCGCGCCACTTTTGTATATGGTTGTACGCCAACGTGTACAGGTCTCTTTGGCGCCTCATCATGGGATCCATCGCTACGTATGAAGCAAACCTAACAATATACGTACGGTTCAGCTTGATATGCACGCGCCCTGTCAAAACGGCAGCAAGCAGGACACGCGCCATCAACCCCGAAAACAAAGCAAATACTACTCAGCATGATGTGTCTCACATCACAAGCTGGCCAAGAGGCAGTCAACCACACCCCCGCTACTGGCATAAAACTGTTTACTCACTCTCACTCCCCACAATGCATACACACATACAAGCCTATAGATGCACTTGGAAGACTCGGAGATCACAAAGAAGCATTGTTTGCCACCGCTGCTTCTTCTGCTTGTGATTCTTTTGTCGCCGATACTACTGGTTCAGACGTGGAGCTTTGTTGTGCAACGGCCCAATCTGGCCAAGGCGTTTCAAACGTCCACTCTGGACTCTAAAAAAAATGTAATTGCTTGAAGTTACTTTGCGCTCGCCACGTACGTTCGTACTAGGCTACAAATAAGAGCTCACAAAATGCCACGCAAAAAACAATTAGCCTACATAAAACACTCACTGTACTCACGTGCCAGTTAGTTACTGTAAAATACACACGTACAGTACTTCGTATTTGAGGCAGTGCAAGTACATCCTGAGATGGTCCATGCTGGGTTCTTTTTTCCTCACTCCACATTCCCAACACCACTGCATCTTCTTCCCATCATCTTCAATTTCTTCGAGATTCTTCGCATCTCCGGCTTCAGCTGACTCTTTGGCGTCATCTTCGCCCAATTGTAGCGCAGAATCAGCTTCGTCAGAATCGCCCAGTATCCAATTTTCATATCCGTGCGCTTTGATTAGATCTTCTATGAGCTGTTCCGTGGATTTTTCGTACACAGCTCCCTTTCCCTTATGCGGCCCCCAAACAGTCGAGTTGTACAGGATGTCGTCGATAATAGGATA
>JASAMW010001607.1:0-45780 GCA_030247985.1 Epsilonema sp. ZAB3_2 | reverse complement strand
CACGGTTTTGGGTTATTCATTGCTTACGTTCAGCGTGCATGCTTTGAAAAAGTGCAAAAGTGCAATATTGCCCAATTGGGCAGGCTATACATGGGTTCGGGCAATACATGGTATTGGGTTATACACTGACCTTTACATTGCCTACGTTCAGCGTGCATGCTTTGAAAAAGTGCAAAAGTGCAATATTGCCCAATTGGGCGGGCTATACATGGGTTCGGGCAATACATGGTATTGGGTTATACACTGACCTTTACATTGCCTATGTTCAGCGTGCATGCATTGAAAAAGTGCAAAAGTGCAACATAGACCAAATTGTGTGGGCTATACATGGGTTTGGGCAATACATAGTATCAGGTTATACACCGATCTTTACATTGCATATGTTCAGCGTGCATGCTTTGAAAAAGTGCACAAGTGCAATATAGACCAAATTGGGGGCTATACACGGGATTGGGCAGTACATGGTATTGGGCTATACACTGATCTTTACATTGCCTACATTCAGCGTGCATGCTTTGAAAAAGTTGAAACGCGAAAAGAACGAGCATAGTAAACATCCGACAGACACCGCAAGACTGTGCAACAAAGGAGGAGAAAGACGGGCAGCGGCTCCAAGCTGCTCATTGATATGCAAAAGAAAAAGAAAAACATGGCAAAGCGCATCTGTGTATTACGTACATATATGTATGCAATGCAATAAAGCAGGGCGTTTTCAGTTCAGAATCGGCCTTAGGTTTTAGAAACCAAAACAGGCAGGTGGAGGGAAAACACGTAACTGTCAGTCAATACACTATTCTGACAAAGCTTGATACATATATATGTACAGTACAGTACATACGAACGTATGTACGTACTGTACATATACTGTGTATGTATAATATGCTACTACAGTAGCCTACCTAAACTGATTCCTACAGGGAAAGCGAAATCCATTTCTGGTGCTGTTTGACGAAATTGTTCACAGCTTCACTGTCGTTATTGGTGATGCGTCCTGGAGTATTTCCAGCACTGGATTATCCGGTGACTTGTGGACGTGACGCCAATCTGTGACGAATTGTAGTGTGGTGACGCCTAAGCTGTGACGAATTGTAGTGTCGTGACGCCTTATTTGTGACGAAGTGTAGTGTAGTGACGCCTCATTTGTGACGCGTGACGCCATGTGACGCGTGACGATGTGACGACTTGTAGTGTTCACTTACAAAACACAACAACGACGTGAACGAAACGAACAGTTTGGTGTTCGTATCGTCGTACGTAAATAATAACTTCCTCTCTGTATTGCTCTGATTATTTCCTTGGAAATTTGTCAAATTTATCAACTTCTTCATGGCGCTGCATTGAATTGAACTGAATTGCTTTTGTGTTGCCGTTGTCCTTCCATCAATCAATATTCATCTGGAAGGCTCCCCAGAATTTGTCGTTATTATTTCTTGATTCTTCGGATGATATGGCTACTTTCATCGACGCTTCGGATTTGGATGAAGCTGACCAATACGAGATTCGAAACGTCCTTTTTCCGCTCCCCAGCCGATCTTCGCCTTCTGGTGCCGCACACGCCTCAAAATACTCATCAACTGAGGTAAGTACAGAAAGAAAGCGGGATGCAGGAATGCAATTTTGTTGGCTCATAGAATGTCATAGGGTAGCTGGGGGTAATTCGGGGCACTGAAAGACTGGAAGAGACTGCATCAATTTGTGTGAATTGGCTTTGGGGTGGTTTGGTACTCAGCAAAACGCATTCGCTACTTTTGCATTCTAAAAAAAATCAAAAAAGGCGTCCAAATTTATCCCGCGAAACCCTTACATTTATTCCTTTGCTTTTCGCATTCTAATTTCTCATGCCGTCCATATACTGTATTTACCGGTGCATAGCTCCATTCATATTCCCCACTGCATATCCCTCCCCTCTAAGCATATGCATATCCCCCATGCATGTCCTGTAGGGTACATGAACCTACCAATGTAAGCTGGTCATTAGCAACCCATAGCCGCTCCCACAGCAAGCTAGGACGCCTATAAGCCTGGCTTGGTTGTGTATTGTTCGAGAGTAGCGCGCTACACACGTGGTGAGTATACTCACGGGGAATTCCCCATAAGTATGTGATGAAGCATAGGGAGGCCGGTGAATTCACCGTGAGTTTGAAACTCACCGTCGTGTGAACACGTGAGAAAAATTTTACGTGTGGGAGCAAGTGAGGATGTTCTACACGAAAAATAAAACTCGAAGTTCAACTCGAAGTTCGAATTCACCGTGAGTTTACTCACCACGTGTGTAGCCCACTAGTGTCCCTGTTTTGACCTCAATTATGCCCTAAAACACGTGCTTTTGACCTAAGAAACATGCCTCTGCGCGCCTCTCAAAAAACATACAAAATGTCCCATGCATAGCCCCCCCCCCCCCCCCATGCATAGCCAGCCCCATATAGGACCTCTCAATTTGTGCATGGGGCGTGCTTTTGACCTAACAAACATGCCTCTGCGCACATAGCAATACATAGCCCCCTATGTATTGCTCCCCATACAGGACGGTCCCTCAATTTTTGCATGGGGCTATGCACCGGTAAATACGGTAAGATCCATCTGACAAATTACATTTTATCTTCTTGTTCATTTTTTGCAGTTTCCCTTCGAGAACAAGCCGGTGTTTTTCGCGCTGAACGAGCAGGAAATAGTCTTGGAGGACGCCGCCTGCTCGCCGACCAGTATGGGCGCCACGTCGGTGACGGGTTCGATTCCTGCCTCGGTCGAAAATAATCAACTGGAAGAGGATCAACAACTGGACTTGACCGAGCTTATGCCAACCTCGACCACACCCACGGCCGTCAAACAGCAACAGTTGAACAACGAACCCCTTCAAAAACCTCCGGAAACCAACCCCAACGCGCAACAGGCTAATACCAGTAGTACAACCAGTGCTGGGAAACCTAGCTCGAACTCATTTACTTCTGCCTCCGGGGCTTCTGGTACGAATAGAAGCTCTAGGCCCCAAACTTTGTCGACAACTGGCTCAGCGAGGACATTTCGCACACAGCAGCACTCGTATGGGTCCCGCAGGAACAACGTGAATCATGGCGGAACGCGGCAATCACTAAACGGCGCAGGCGTGTATCACCAGTATCAGCCTGGCGCCGTCGCCTCTGCCAATCATTTTATCGGCCAACCGTTCATAGGCGCGAGTCCCGCTGGCCAATTTCTGTTCCCGACTTTTCCTTCGCAAGCCGCCGCGCAATCGCAATTCGTTCTCCCGAACTTGCGCACCGGTACGCCGTTGTACTTTGCGCACTTTAGTCCCGAGCAAAGCGGCGCATTGCCGGCTCAATTTCCTCAGACTCAAGCAGTGCCTATGTCGCCCTCCCAGCCTTTGTGGTTCAATCCTCAGCAGCAAACAGGACAAGCTCACCTGTTTGCCGGTACTCCCGCCAGGGGGCAACCCGCCACCTACGTGCCTTTCCAGTATCAACAGGCTGCGTTCAGTCAACCAGCGCACTATACCACCACCGCTACTGCCGCTCTTAACTCGCTGCCTCTTTATACTACGAATAACAACGGCAGACAGTCAGAAGTTGGGGGTGTGCATTGGATGGCACCGCGTGCCTCGACGAGGTATCATCATCAACCCAACCCGGCCGCGGTGGGATCCGTACCCGCGACGGCTTATGGCGCCGCTAACGTCCTGCCACAGGCACCGGACGAGGAACAAGAGCAGCAGGAGCAGAAACAGTGTGAATTGGAGGAAATGGAGCCTGACCAAACGGCGCAGGAAGTGACAGAAGAAGCGACAGGAGCGGTGCAGGGCAAGGAGGTGCTTGAACAGGAGACGCAACGGCAGGAATCAATGCCGGAACCGCCCGTGCCTTCTGATGATGGAGCTATAAATAGAGACAATGGGAAGGAGGAGGGTGAGGAGAAAACTGGGCTCGAAATTGAGCCGCCTCCTACAACCGCCACAACTGAGGAATCGCTGCAGCCTTCTGCCACTGTGGAACGGGCTGAAGGGTCAACCAAGGAGGAAGATGTAAGGAGTGCGAACTTCGACGAAACGGCACAGTCGGTGTCGGGATTGGGCCTGTCGTTATTCGGCGATTTCGAAGACTTGCCGGAGCTTTCAAGCGTTGCTGCGGCCACGCTGCGTCTTAATTTGGACGGCGAAGACGACGAAGAATGCGACGTGGCGACGAAGACGCCAGTGCCCCTGTCGCCTGTGCCGCCGCCTTTGAAACAACTGCCACAAACTGCTCCTACTACGGGCCCCGCGAAGCCCTCTACCGTTGAAACAGAGAAACAAGTGCGCCGACCAATCACAGAAGAGCAGAATGCAGGTCACAACACTGCAGAGGAGGAGCTTAAGGCGCCCTCCGTTTCTTCGGAAACTGCAGAGAAAAAGCCTGCGGGTCCCAAATCTTGGGCGAGTCTGTTCGCCCATACCAAGGAGGCTACGTCTGCAATAGTGGTGTCCAGTGTACCCGGGACGGCGAGTAGTGGGGTGTCTAGCAGTGCGGAACGGTGGGAAGATGTCACCGAGTCCTCTGAGTGCAGGACGGAGGAAACGGCGTATACGGATGGGATCACTGTAGTTTCGGTAGATGAGGATCCGTGTGGCAAGGAAGTGAAAGGTAGGACAGGCACAAAGGGAAAAAACATGGTACTTACGTAGGGTACTGTGGGGTAAACCCGGACACCTAGTATGTCTCAGCAACCAGACGACCGATTGAGACTGAGTATTCTACCAATCGATTCCTTGAACTCTCCTCTTTCAAATGAGCTACCATGTTCATCATTTGCTGAAGCGGCAAGTTCAGAAAAGCTTAGGTAGCCGGGTTTACCCCGTGTCCGGGTTTACCCCACAGACTCTCACGGCGTGGGTTTACTGCACAGACCCCTGCATATTTATGTACATGTTTTTTCCAGAGTTTCTCAGTACGTGGACGCTGGTGCATCGCGGGCCGGGTTTTCAACTGCGCGGCCTGGTGAACCGCGGCAACTGGTGCTATGTGAACGCGACCTTGCAGGCGCTCCTCGCCTGCCCGCCCTTCTTTCACCTGCTGCAGCAGTTTCGACGCTTCGTCGGACGCAAGGCCACCTCCACGCCTATACTGGACGCCCTGTAAGCGTGTGGAGCTGTATGTATCATGTATGGATGATTCGGTGTAATTCGGGCCACCCCAAACCTATTTCCAGTTGGGAAGGGAGATGATTGATGATCACGGGGTAATTCGGGTCGGGGGTGGGGGCAATTCGGGCCACCCCAACCTATTTCCAGTTGGGAAGTGGAGATGATTGATGATATGCTATCAAAATTTATGCGTATGCAATCCACTATCTTGTGGTTGTACGTATTTGTTATTTGCTGGATCTCCCCATCGCCCCTCATGCCTTAATTATTGCTGAACACAAGGTAGAGACGGCACAAATCCCCCTGGCCCGATTTACACCGCACTATTATTGTACCTGAAGGGTATTCATATTCAATCTCCCTCCTGATGCATAGATGAGATGCAACTGTTGCTGTGCTCTCGTCTGTTTCAGCTCCGGTTTTGTAAGTGCCGAGTTTCCGATGGACAAAAAGTTCCTGATCAAGCGCACAGCCTACTCCGCGCCTCCCGTCGGCTCCCCGGTTGAACCAGAAGCCGTGTACTCCGTCATTCAGAAGCTCAGGGCGGACGCCACTTTCAAGGTTTTCACTATTATTTGAACCTTCGGAAACTTGGAACTTGAGATGGAGTGTGGTGTAGGGTACGATGGGGTAAACTCGGCCAAAGGAAAATCCGGCAACCTATGTTTTAGGGTTGCATATCTCAGCAACCAGTGGACCGATTGAGACTACTATTATTTCGACAATCGATTCCTTGAATTTAGCTTAGGTGGCCGAGATTGCCCCATGGCCAGGTTTACCCCAAGATGCAATAGATGTAATTGTGTTGTAGGGTCGACAAGAAGACGCAGAGGAGTTTCTCCTGGCCTTGCTCAATCATTTACACGAGGAAATGGTGAAGGTTGTGGAAGGTAGGCCGTCTTGCCTACTACATTCCATTTACTACTGTAACGGGAAAATTTCGGACGGTACAAGTCGAACAGAAGTTTCTGCCAGCAGTTTTTCCTATGATCAGCGCATCAGCCTCAAATGTTCTGTCAGAAGTGTTTGAGAAAAAGTATTCGCCCGAAAAAGACCATCCGAAAATATTCTCGTTTACAGTATGCTAGTTATTTAGTTGCCTATGTATTTCACCTGCCTTTATCGCATACACAGGCGGTTCTCCCGACGCTGCCGCTGCTGCTCCTTCGTCCAGCGAGGATAGTAATCAGAACGAATGGCAGGAGGTGGGACCCAATCGACGCTCCGCCGTCACTAGACACGTAAGTTAGACACGTAAGTTAAGGGACCGTTTCTTAAAGGGCAGATGCGGCAAAGATTTTTCCATAGTGAAGGAAGAAATCGATTTTGGAAAATTCCTTCGGTCAGAATGTGCAGTTTTTGAAGACGAATCGATTCCACCCCCATGTCTCGACGCGATTTTGCCTCCTCGTTGAGAAAACCCACTTGTACAGGTGGCTTCGAACGCCCATTTGTTCTTGTCTGCACCTCGCTTCCTGCGTCATTTAGAATCTGCGCGCATCATCCGCGCCCGCGTCGTCGCGTCACACGTCATTCTAAACAACGCGGGACGTGAGGCGCTGACAATAAGAAATGGGCGTTCGAAGCCTCCTGTACAAGTGGGTTTTCTCTACGAGGAGGCAAAATCGCGTCGAGACATGGGGATGGAATCGATTCAGCATAAAAAACTACATATGTTGACCAAAGGATTTTTAAAAAATTGATTTTTTCCTTCATTACGTAAAAATCTTTGCCACATCCGCCCTTTAAATCATTACAGGCAGGGAAGGATATTCATGGCCCATTCACATCGGAAGAAAAAGCGCCCGGCGCATCGATACATGGTTGTCCATGCCTTTGCATGTACCGAACCATGTACACGCCGAGCGTAATCCGAGCGCATGTCTCCGATGTGAATGAGCCGTAAGATAAGGGACCGATCATCAGTGCTTTTTTGCAGGCTCGCACATCGCAGTCGTTGGTGTCGTCCATTTTCGCTGGTCAGCTGCGTTTCGCTCTGAGTCAGCACGGCGCAAAAGACTCGATGAATCTGGAGCCGTTCTTCACTCTTCCGCTCGATATTCAGGTAGGTAGGTATGTTGTTTGGTTTGCGGGTTTATTTGCGACGATCCCCTTCTCCCCTTTCTCTTCCACTGTAATAGGAGTATGTATACCCCACTCCACTATATTCATGCTGGCTGTCTTCCAATTGCAGGATGCAAGCGTGGATTCCGTGACTGCCGCTCTGGCCAGTTTCTTACGCAAGGAGACCGTGAAATGTTTAGGCACTTCTCGCGAGGTACAGTACGCGCCCACCTGCTCCATACGACGTGTGTCTTGATATGTACGTTTGTGTTCGCACATTCGAACCTTTGCTAGGTTCTTGTTCTTGTTCATTCATAGGTTCTTGTTCTTTTTGTGTGTACGTATGTACTGTACGCGTGTGCGCGTGTTGTAGGGTACTCGACGCTGTTGGATGCAGGAGTTGCCGTTGGTGCTGGTGTTGCAGCTCAAGCGCTTCCTGTACGACGGCGCTGACGGACTGCGCAAGCTCAACAAACGCGTACGCTACGACGTGGAGTTGCAAATCCCCAAAGGTACGCCAGCTCTACATAAATTACATGATTTCTTCGTTTATTTCATCTGTTGACGTCGATGGTTTTCACCTTTCGTTTGCTTATTTAGATTACATTGTTCCGACGAGTTTCAGTCGTGGTGTCAACGCGAGCAGTGGTGGCGGCGGCACCAGTGGTTATCCTCAACGCTCCTACAAGCTTTTCGCTGGTAAGTTCAATAGCTCATTCGAAAGAGGAGAGTTCAAGAATCAATTTATATCATGCTTGTGTCTCAACCGGTCCATTTTGGTTGCACTGAGATATGCAGCCCTGAAACTCAGGTGCCTGGATTAGGATATTCCCGTGGCCGGTTTACCCCATAGTGCTGTAACGAACTGCGTACGTACTACGTATGGCAACAGCGTCCGAGGCCAGTAATGTACGTAAACTAGTTCTACTATTTATGTAAGGCGAGTTTAGCTAATCTGTCCCCGGGCCGGCCGGTACCTGGTGGAGTGCCTAAGTCCGCAGTTGTGTCCGAGGGTATCGGGTTCGATTCCCGTTTGGTCCTATTTCTTCCCCCCCCCCCCCCCCCTTTCGGGCTCCGGCTATCGCCATACAGAACGCGGCACGTCACAATACCTTTACATGCCTAATCTGTTGCTTTGCTTGCAGTGGTGTACGTTTCATCTCGGCACAGCGTGCTGTACCGTATTTACTATTTACCCATAATTGAGAGGTCCTATATGGGGCTATGCATAGGGGGGGGGGGGGGGGGGGGTATGCATGGGACATTTTTTATTTTTTTGAGAGGTGAACAGCGGCAAAATTTTTAGTTAAAAAGCACATGTTTTAGGGCATAATTTAGGTCAAAACAGGGTTATTCTAGTACAATACACCCCCAAGCAGGCTTTATAGGCATCTTAGCTTGGTGTGGGAGTGGCTATGGGTAGCTTATGACCAGCCTATGTAGGTAGGTTCAGGTACTGTACAGTACATAAGGGGGGGGGGGGGGGGCTATGCATAGGGCATTTTTTATGTTTTGCCAATATGGGGCTATGCATAGGGGGGGGGGGGGGCTATGCATGGGTTAAATACGGTATTGTATCCGTTCCCTCCCAGTTGAATATTGGGTAGAAAGGGAGGGGACCGCCTTCACCCGGCCCCGACTTACCCCTCCCTACCTACCTAGTAGGCCTGCTACCGTGTAATCTGTTGCTGTGCTTTGCAGTGGTGTTTCATCACGGGACGGCGGCGGTGGGCGGTCACTACACGGCGCTGGTGTTTCACGGCGGCAGTTGGATGGAGGCGGACGACACGCGCCTCTCCCTCGTCCCGCCCGCCGACGTCACGCAGCGGCACGCCGCCCAGCCCGACTCCGTGCCCTACCTCCTCTTCTACCGCCGCTGCGACACCATGCAGCAGACGATGGGCGGGGGAGCGGGCACGGGCACGGGGGGCTCGCCCACGTCCCCCACTTCGTAAAAACCGCCCCCCCCCCCAGCCCGACCCCGTGCCCTACCTCCTCTGCTACCGCCGCTGCGACGACGATGGGCGGGGGAGCGGGCACGGGCACGGGCAGCTCGCCCACGTCCCCGCACCCCACTTCTTCTTCCTGAGAGTAGTATGTTGTGTTCTTGCTGTCTTCTTTTAAGGCACCCGTGTTTTGTTGCGGTGGTGTTTTGAAGAAGATGTGTCATTTTTATACTGAAGGCGCGTGACGCTTAACCAGCTCCGTAAGGCCCTGACCCGCAGGGCCCGCGGGTCACCCGAGGGTCACCCCCGGGTCACCCGCAGTCATTGGTTGGATCAATAATTTTCTCCTTTTCCGCCGGCGCTTATTTTCGGTCCCGGGTGACCCGCGGGCCCTGCGGGTCAGAGCATTACGGAGCTGGTTAACAGAAAATGACACTCTTTTTTTCAAAACGCCGCACGCAAGTTGCGGATGTGCTCTTTTGTCTTGGATTTTTGATAGGTACAAAAGCTACTGGGTAGTAGGCTACTGCCTCTTGCGCTTACATGTTAGGCAGCCGTTAGGCTTTGGCTTTGTTCTCTCCCTTTTTTGTTTTGCTGGAAATTTTTTGTGACAGAAACGTGAACAGAATATGCTTGTTTGTAGGTAGGATAGGAGGTGCTGTAGAGGTGTTGGCCACGGCATGTTACAGTATGAAGTCGGTGTACGTACAGCATAGGGTTTGCGCAAGTGTTGCACAGTTTGCGTATGTATCAGGAAAATGTAACACTTCCAGTGAAAACCCTTAAAGGGCAGATGTGGCAAAGATTTCCCATAGTGAAGGCGAGCATCGATTTTTCAAATTTCCTTCGGTGAACTTATGCAGTTTTACATGCTGAATCGATCCCACCCACCTGTCTCGACGCGATTTTGCCTCCTCGCAGAGAAAACCCACTTGTACAGCATGTTTCGCAACGTTTTCGCGCTTTTTATTGTGAAACACGCCGTACAAATGGGTTTTCTCTGCGAGGAGGCAAAATCGCGTCGAGACAGGTGGGTGGGATCGATTCGTCTTAAAAAACTGCATATTTTGACCGAAGGAATTTTTAAAAATCCATCTTAGCCTTCACTATGGGGAAATCTTTGCCACATCCGCCCTTTAATGTATACTGATAACCTGTATTACCAAGAATCCATAAAATAACTTGTCGTGGGGTTGAGTATAGTATACCTTTCATGGTGTATTGATAGTCCATGGATACACATTGGAAGAAAAAAGTGATCTACGGCAGTGGAAGAACTCTTTTTGCTATGATGATGAGAGAGAAATACAGGGGAGCGGGCTTCTTTGTTGTGTTTTGCGTGGTTTGCGTTAAGTTCGGGTGAATAGGTAGTAGGTGCATGCACACAATATTCATGCCTATTCCTGTCTGTACTATGTGGAATGAATGCTTCTATGCGTAGGGGTGAATAGTGCTATATTGCACAATTCTTGAATATGAGTGCATATTTTGCACAACGAGGCATGCCCTAACATCTACAGTACGTACAGTACGTACCTAACCAACCGCTGTGTACCTTACCGACTGATGATGTGCGTATTTCATTCAGTGCATAAGCGTGTACCGTTATGTACATTGTTTTACTTGCGCTCACTTCTGTGTGGCTGATGCTCGTTTGCGTTACTGTACTTATAGGGTAGCGTGGAGTAAAACCGCCCATGTGGAAAATCCGCCCACCTAAATGGCGCTTTTACCCCCATTCAAAACATGGCTCTCGAAAATGTATCTCGGAAAACTTCTGCCTCTGTTTCTTCGTTCCTAGCCATAACTTGACATCCTGGGCCTGATGGGGGTAAAAGCGCCATAGGTGGGCGGATTTCCCAATGGGCGGTTTTACCCCCACGCTACCCTACTTCGCTGTTATGTGTTTAGTATATTTTATGTGTTTGTTGAATGCAAGGTGTCTAGTCTGTCGTAGCTCATCCACCTTTGCGCTGTTTAAAAAAAAGATGTGGGGTAATTCGGGCCGGAAGAAACTAACGGGCTGCCCTCACTATCTTCGCTTAGCAGGGGCAAGTCGGGCAACAGAAGACGTGCAAAGTATCGTTTTCATACCATTATTTTACTTTCCCCTTTGTAGCCCGAATTACCCCGCTCTGTGTTTGTGCATACTGCATGCATAACATAGGTTACAAGGAATGTTATATATGTGTGTGCTCGGTTGGTAATATATGCCTGCATATTTTGAGCTAAATGATAACCGCAACAGAAGGTGAGATGGGAGCTTATCAATTTGTGCGCGTTTTTGGTTGGTAATGTGATGCGTACTTTACCTACGTAAGACAAGACGGTAAACACATTACAGGCGACTGTGACTGAGTTATCTGTGTATAACAGGTAGACATGCGTTGCTCTACGTACGTTGGGGGTTGGTAACTTAGCTGCCGCGTTTTTCTTTCGGCGCTAATGCTGACAATACAATCGTGTACTGATGTAACGACTGAACACTGAAAAGACTGTTACAATAAAATAAATCGAATTCTTGGTAATGATTAGGATACATAATTAATTATGATCTATTTATCTGCGTAAATGTTGTGGTGTTTTTGTTATCAATGCGTACTAGATAGATGCAAATACGTACCAACGTGCAAAAATATTCGATTGTGTAGTTCGTTTCATTTAGGCCGCTCACACACTAGCTGGTAGTTAGCGCGGTGTTGTTGTTACCTGGTAATTAATTACTAGGTGGTAAGTTACCTGGTAGGAAAAGTACCGCGGTGCTCACGCTTGTATTTTTCTATTGCTATGGTAGCTTACTGGAAGTTTCACCAAATTGTCACGCCGCTAACTATCAGTTGTCGTCGTCGTGTGCCAGCGGCCTTTGTGCATGTGAGAGAAAGTAATAAATGAAGGTCAGTTCATTTGATTTTGTGGGCAATGTTGTACTGTACATCTCAAGCACTCAGCCTACGCCTGCGTTCACCTTGGTTGTCCAAAATTGAGAAATGTAACAACGTGTTGCGCAGGAAGTCTTGACACCCGAGCATGATAAAAGTGCTACGATGGTGATAGTGATAAAAAATTGGACGCATACAGTACTCGGATTTGATTTCTGAAATAATGGGTAGAAAGACATTCAATTCGGCCTGCGCAGAGTGGAGTGGATCACGAGTATGGCCCTGCACCCCATCTACTGGAACTGGAACTCAGATTTGATGCTTTTATTGCTGTGTCTACTGTCTAGCCGTCACGTATGGAACATACCTGAGTAACCTAATAGTGGTGGCGAGAATGATCATACATAAACGCTAAAACTGAAAGCACATACAGTACACATTACAGTGTAATTTAAAAGAACAAAGCACACTTTTCAAGTTATCGTACAGTGAATGGCAAAATTGAAGGACTACACTGCACATACTATAGTAGCACATACACATACTATGGTAGCTATAAATAGCATCCGATGCAAGGCATCCTAGGAATGGTATTGCACAGTGCACAGCTGCGATACTGACAATGTAGCTGCCCAGCTACCAAAATTGCAATCAAGTTATCATATCACATCGTGGATGATTAGAGAGATAAAATTGCATAGATCTTTTGGAAGATTGCAAGAATGCACAAACAATAATAAGACGTCGTACCTACATTCCTACATTACGTTATGGTGCACTCACTTCGTGTCACTTATCTCTCGTCACAGACAAACCGCGAACGTGTAACGTACCTACGAACTAATAAATCAGGGGAAAACCTGTGACAATTCCGATTGCAAGCTAGCTATTACCACAGGATGGTGTTAGTTGGATTGCACGTCATTGCAATTGTCCTTTACTTTACAGCCCATTTCACACCTATTCATGCCATGCCATGTATTGATGTCTTGCCATTGTCATGCCCATACCAATATCTAGGTTAACCCCCTCCCTAATCTCAGATGGCCGCTTGGCCGCAACATCAACTTGCGGCCATACTTAGCGGCCTTGGCCGCCCATAGTCGTGGGTTGGCCGCGGCCACCGCAGGCCGCAGGGTGCCTGCCAGGGGTGTATGCGGCCAGGCGGCCATCTGAGATTATGGAGCGGTTAAGCCTGGCGCTTGCGAATCGGAATTACGGCTGATTTTAATTACCTATCATGGTACTGCACGGTTATGAGACAACCTGCTGCTGGTTTGTTTGCGTACTTCTGCGGTTCGCTGTTTTCGTCACCTGCTAGCTACAGCCTATGTACAAAGTTTTCCAGAATTTCCCCCCGTCGCCGTGGTCCGGTGTTACCCCACGTTCCACTATCCTAATGTGTATACGTTACGTACATGCGACTACTATTAGATTAGACCTCTATCATATACTCAGCTTCTGCTTGTTCCACTTTAACTTCAGCGGTTCCGCCATCCATCTGTGTTTCGTAGGCCTTGTCATTGTCATTGGCGCTGTTCAAATCGTCAGTGAGATTTCGTATCGCTGTGCAGATTCCGTTGTTCTCGATGTCTGTCGCTGTTGTTTCTTTATTCGAGGCCAGGCAAGATCCTTCCAGGTGTTTGTTCAGGTAACTCTTCAAGGCGAATGCTTTTCCTGAAAAACTGATAGATTTGCCGCGTTCGTCGTATGGTCAAGATCGCGCGCACTGTAATACATATTTGTGTCAGTCACCCTGCCCTGCATACATAAGGTACAGTAATGACACGTGTATGTACAGTACGTTACGTACTTCAGGTAGGTAGCTACATATGTCTGTACTTGTTTGTAGCTGACTTATAGGTGGCACACTTACCGCAGCTTTTGCACTGATATCGCTTGGATCCAGAATGGGTGGCCATGTGAGCTCTGGAACAGTTACCCAATGTTACCCATAAATACGTACCAATGTACCAATTGTACCAAGCTCTGCTATACATATACCTAGTTGATATCTGCTGGGAATAAGTTTACCGTAAAAACCACGGGCATCCACGGCTACAGCCCTGCTGCTGCTCTGCCCAATATTCAATTTTCAGCAACAAATAAGTGTCAACAAAACCGAAGTGTTATTGCATTTCATTCGTATCGTACCTCAAGTTGCTTCGATCGGCAAAAGATTTTCCGCAGTGCAGACATCCGAATGGCTTTTGTCCTGTGTGCGATCGCATGTGACCCTGCAGGAGCCAGGGACGGGAGAAACACTTTCCGCACACCTCGCACTTGTGCTCCAACTTGTGCGTCAAAATATGCATACTGCAAGAATAAAGAAATCTTCCAGCATAGGCAACCCTGCCTTTATTTTCCCTGATGCCGCATTCACCAGACGTCCGTAAATCCGTACGTCCGTCCGTTCGTCAACCCGCAGCGTGTCCGTCTGTCCGTCAACCCAACCCCACGTCAACCGTATACGGATTGACGGGCGGACGTACGGATTTACGAACGATTCCACGAGAAAATCGGACAGAGCCGCACACATGGACCCCCTCAGATCGGGACCGAGCACAGCTCATATGAAAGCCCGTAAAAAGTTGATCTAACTAAAAAAATCCCGACGAAAATTGGTTAACCCCTCGCCGAGATACAGCAACCTGAAGCTTGGCCAAATTGTCAGTCCTAAATTTTTTATGGAATTTCGACCCCTGGACCAACAAATGGCCATATCTACGGCTACATAGCTGATATTGGCGAGCTCTTTTTTTTGTTCGAATGCGCATTCTTTAGCGAAGCCAACCCATATTTAATTTACGGTTTAACCCCTACCGTTGCTGAAATACTACCAAAACGCGATGGCAAATTTTTGACAATTTCCCCAATCTTCAACCATTCGTTTCTCGAAGCCACAACAACGGCCAAAGGCGGCACCTACCACGTTAGAATCGCCTTTTCTTCCTCTTTCGAATGAGGTAGGTCCCGTCCATTCCCTCCCATGCGGCGCTGAAATACAGGGTGTTTGTTATATATAAGTGAAAATAGGCATTACCTACAGTGACCAGAACAGATTAAATTTGTTCACATCTACATTGTGTAGTTTTTGACGCTGAATCGAATGAGCCAACTCCCATCGCTCTAGACCCATCCGTTAAGGAGTTATGGGTGTGAATATGTGTAAAAATTGCGATTTTATACACTGGAAAGTAATTTTTCTCTCCTTAAGGCATACCCAGACATATGATATATCATTCGATTCTCCTTGAGAAGTTCTATCGATTGGTTGCTATTTCATTATGCTCAGACCCAAGTCACATTATAAAAAATGCAAAAAACCGACTTTTGGAACTTGGAAATGGGTATGTTTTGCTCATAAGTTACCATGGGTAGGGTTAGGTGGATAAATTTTTTGGCCATTGGATACCACCTGAAAAGTGCTCTCAGCTAAGGTATGCATCAATCGAATTAAGCACCCTCTTCTATATGTCAGGCTGCAAAACTGCACTGACACCTACAAAAACATCCCATTTTATTCTGTTTGGAAGGGTTAATTTCGATTCAAATCAGGGCATATGACAAGAAAATATGCTCCTATATGCAAAATTTGATGCTAAATTGAAAAATTTGGTTTATTATGCTGTACAATGGGAATTAACCCTTCCAAACAGAATAAAATTACATGTTTTTGTAAGGTGTTGGTGTAGTTTTGCAGTCTGACATTTAGAAGAGGGTGCTTAATTCGATTGATGTATACCTTATCTGAGAGCACTTTTCAGGTGACATCCAATGGCAAAAAATTTATACACCTAACCCTACCCATGGTATCTTATGAGCAAAACATACCCATTTCCAAGTTCCAAAAGTCGGTTTTTTGCATTTTTTATGATGTGAACTGGGTCTGAGCATGATAAAATAGCAACCAATCGATAGAACTTCTCAAGGCGAATCGAATGACATATCATATGTCTGGGTATGCCTTAAGGAGAGAAAAATTACTTTCCAGTGTATAAAATCGCAATTTTTACACATATTCAAACCCATAACTCCTTAACGGATGGGTCTAGAGCGATGGGAGTTGGCTCATTCGATTCAGCGTTAAAAACTACACAATGTAGATGTGAAAAAAATTTAATCTGTTCTGGTCACTGTAGGTAATGCCTATTTTCACTCATATATAAGAAACACCCTGTATTTCAGCGCCGCATGGGAGGGAATGGACGGGACCTACCTCGTTCGAAAGAAGAAGAAAAGGCGATTCTAACGTGGTAGGTGCCGCCATTGGCCATTGTTGTGGCTTTGAGAAACGAATCATTGAAGATTTGGGAAATTGTCAAAAATTTGCCATCGCGTTTTTGCTAGTATTTCAGCAACGGTAGGGGTTAAACCGTAAATTAAATATGGGTTGGCTTCGCTAAAGAATGCGCATTCGAACAAAAAAAAGAGCTCGCCGATATCAGCTATGTAGCCGTAGATATGGCCATTTGTTGGTCCAGGGGTCGAAATTCCATAAAAATTAAGGACTGACAATTTGGCCAAAGTTCAGGCTGCTGTATCTCGGCGAGGGGTTAACCAATTTTCGTCGGAATTTTTGTAGTTTGGTCAACTTTTTACGGGCTTTCATATGAGCTATGCCCGGTCCCGATCTGAGGGGGTCCATGTGTGCGGCTTCTATAGAGCACTGTCTGATTTTCTCGTGGAATCGTTCTACTACGGACGTCTGGTTAACGCGGCATGAGGCTAATAATGTGTACATAGTCGCCGATCACAGAGGCACATCGAGAGCAAAAATGTCACCTCGGCGGCGTTCTTACCTAAAGCCTGGGGGGGGGGGGGGGGTACGTAATACGTATACATGGCTACATTACGTACGAAAGCTACATACTGTACAGTAATCCAATAAATATAATATGAATTTTTACCTGAGTGCGGGCATCGACACGTAGACCTTGTCGCACTCCGGACACTTCTTCGCGTAGCTGCTGTCCAACGGCCGATGCGTCTGCTTGTGTCGGGACAGATTCGACGAAGTCGCGTAGCTTTTTCCGCACTGATTGCACGTGTAGCGATGTCGCGGCTCCTTGTTCGGCGTAGTACCGATTGCCCCAGCCGCCTGCTCATTACTGGCTGCAGCGATCGCAGGTACAGTTGTTATGATACCGTTGTTATTGGCGCGAGTAATACTGTTAATGATCTTTCTTTTGCTCCTTCCGTCCGAAACGAACAAAGCGTCGTAGGTGTAACCGATGGTGACTCCATCCTGGAAAGTGTTAACCTTTTCACCTTTAACCCTGCGCAGCTGCGGTTGATGACCATCAGTTACAGTTGCATTCTTAACTTCCAGCTCCGTTGAGAAGTCATCCGCACCACTGCTCGTTGGCGTCCCCCTGGCAGAACTTTCGGAGATCGTAGGACACTCACTTTTCCTCTGTTCATAGTCGGATGACGCGGGCGACAAATGCAGCTGCAACTCCATTTTCGGTTCCACCTTTGCTGGAGAACTCATCATCACAGGTGCCCTTTTTGGACTTTTGCCACTGCGCGAGCGCGGCATCTTCTTTGACGCAGACGGACCCGTGCTGTAAACTGCGCTGGCACGAGCAGGCAAGGAAGAAGATGAGGTTGCAGCAGCTGCGGGAATGGTGGGAAGTGGGGGACCGGGGATCGGCATTAAGGAGAGTGGGGGAGGTCGATGGTTGTTAGGCGGTGACGTGATGCCTTTGTCTACTGGAGCGCTGAGAAGCTGGGAGAGATGGCTTTGCAAGCCACAGCTGAGGAAGCAGAGATTAAGTTGCTGTTGCAGCACGTCTGAAACAAAACAGAACCAGCCATATTGAGATAAGAACCGTTTTTCATATCACTGCCGCGCCAAATTACTGTACCCTTTTCTTCTCCTTCAAAAAGAAAATCTTGGTTTCTAGCTTTTCAAAATAGGTCCAAGTCCAAGTGCCAGTGACCCTTTGGCCCAAAATAATATTCTTTCTTTGAGTACACGACGACGATACTCATAAGTAACAGCGTGCCTTTGCGTTTTATGTAGGGTACTGTGGGGTAAACTCTGACACGGGGGTAAACCAGGACACCTATAGAATATCTTACTAACCAACCATACGACCGATTGAGACAAGTATTCTACCAATCGATTCCTCGAACTCTCCTCTTTCAAATGAGCTACATACCATGTTCATCAATGCTGAAGCGGCAAGTTCAGAAAAGCTTAGGTGTCCGGCTTTACCCCACGTACCCTACTTTCTTTTCTACGCAACAAGATACAGTCACCAAGAACATTCGTGTACTGGTATGCCCGAAGATTAAGCTTACCGTTTGTCAGCGGCAGCGGCGGTGCGAAGCCGAGCGGCGGGCCGGCAACCAACGGAAAGCAGCCGGCGGGAAACGGCGCCGCGGCAAACGGACCGCCGATCTGCGGCGCCCCGAACTTTCCGCCCGCCATCGCCGCAGCTCCAAAAAAACTGGCGGCAGAAGCAGGAAACAGACCAGAAGATGGCGGCGAACTGTTCATCATGGTCGTGTTGGAAGCTGAATTGTTACTCGTAGGAAAGAGAAAGGGCTGTAAAGCAGAGGCGAGAGCAGCCGCCCAGTCGGGCGATGGGGGGATTAGAGCTGCGGATGAGCCAGAGGCGTTGCGGCGCCCGTTGCGACCATCCATCTGGGCCGAGGATCGAGAGTTAAAGCCTGTCGTTCGTCACCGACTGGAGTTTAGCCGGCGCCGCCTTTTGCTATACGCGCTACGCGGGACAAAGAAGCCGGTATGTTGTAGTAGGTATATGGAGCTCAGTAGGTGGCAGTGGGCGTTTGGCAGTTAATGGCGGTACAAGTCGAGAAAGGAAGTTGAGTCGCCAATTACTCTTGTACGTGTAGGTCTGGGCTCCTCAGGGTGGTGGTATGGCACGCCGACAAGACTTAGACAAGAAGGAAAGCAGCAAATCGGCTTGCCGGTGTATGCATAGCGTACGAGCGATAAGCAAAGCAACCAGTAATCTCAGCAATTCGCTATACATACGTACTATAATACGACCACGCGTTTCTTAATCGCGGGCACCGCAAGCCGTCGCAGTTATTAAACGCCAATTTTTCCAGCCCTCCCCGTAAAGTACTAGTCGGTGGTGGTGGTTGGTTATTAATAAATGAACAATGTGCGCTAATCAAAGCTCCGTAGCATGCATTGATGACGACGAGTATACGTAGAGAAAAAGGAGGTGGGCGGAGCTTGGTCTCCTATTGGCCCCGTCACCTTCCGGTTTCTTGATACATCAGGGTAATGCGGGGTAAAACGGACCCTTGTGTACTGCTTGGTGCTGTAGCTCTATCTACAAAACCCCCGTACTACTACTTTGCCGTGTCATGTAAAATTGTAGTGTGTCATCCATTTCACACAAAGACGGTCATAGTAGATGGTCGCCAAAAGTTTCGCCTATCTTCTCTGCCTTGTTGAATTACCATATGAACGTTCACGGCCCGATTTACCCCGTGCCACGCTAATTGTCGCCGTCTACCGCACTCTACTACACTACGCATACATTCAACCCACCGCAAGGTTCCCCCGCCCGGAAGCGGGGGCAAAACCACCGAGCGAGCTCAGAGCGACAGCTGCGAGACCTCCGGTTATACAATCGATGATGGCATCATACATACGCCTGTCTTATTATATCCCCCATATCTCTTAACGCTTTCTTCCGCAGCCACATGTTCCGATTTCTTCGCATGTGTGTATGTACAACACTGTACACACCGGTGAGTGAGCCTTACTGCTTGCTATACGCACGCGACGCACTGCACTTGTGACCTCAGCTACCTACTTGCAGCAGCAGTGACCCTGCCTACTCGTTAACCTGAAGCGTCCCTCTGCTATGGTACATGCACAGGCCCACTGCGTATTTATGTACAAACCTTGCGTAATTACACCGGCCACAAAAACACCACATATGGCACACTTTCTCTTAGAAAAGGTTCCATCTCTTGTGTCACCCTATCCTCTTCTTTACTTATGCATCATTGTTGCCCGCACGATAACCTTTTGACCTCACAACTGCTAACGGATGCGTAACAAATTTGGTCCTTTCCTCCTACCGTATACCTTCAAATAAAACCATGTACAAATAACCAGTACCGCATAAGTACGAACAATGTGATAATTCATCGAACTTGCACAACAGTGCGTCCCCCATCTCAAATCGTTTAGCTTTATTCGTGTCTACGTCAAACGCCACCGTTTCGCTCAATTTATTATCCACAATTAGGCGATAACACGTGGAATTATTTGCGCCCAGCCCAGCCTACTCTTAACTCAACCATTGTTGGCAACGTGATGACATGTCCAATAAAAGGCTTTGAAGGACAAGCATGCAATTTTGATGAAGTTTTCTTCCGTGGTTGGTGGAGCTGTTAAGAGCATCTCTCGGTGGAGCACAAAAGGAGCAGTGAAGTGTGGTTCTTCATCCCTTACTGTGTCCCACCCAAAACCAAACGCCTTCATTCCACATTTCCTTCGATTTTCCAGCCAATAATATGTACATACACCTTCTGTACGTAGGTACGTGTAACATAAAGACACAAGTGTGAAAATTGCGTCAAATTATCAGCTTTCTTCAAGCGGGGAGCTGTTTGCTCAACCAGCCAGCAGTGCTCTTTGTTGCTCAGTTTCAACATCATTTAGTACTACCGTAATCCTAGTCTTTCGGGTCTTAGTCCAAATACTCCAAAGCCAGATAACAGTGTTTTCTTTATATTTCACAGATCACGAACAGAAAGTAATCCAGAAAGAAACAGAAACAAGAGATACAGTATGCCAACAACGTCATATAAGATGCGTACAAAACAGTGACACTAAATCCTTGGAAGTAAATAAGTAAACACATGCACAAACACGTTGTCTACCCAAACCAACAACAAGATCTTTCATGAACGAATGAAAGGACATATTCGCATTTTCTTCATTCGTGAAGCTTACTTCCATACGGTGAGGCGAATTCACATGTACATGAAGTTTAATCTGAAATAAAACGGCAACTATTTTTATGCGGGCACTGTATGTACAGATTTTTTATGCCGTATGTACGTAAAGTACACGTACAAGTCACTGGGTGTTGCACAAGTTCACTGCTAGCTACGAGTTGATCACAAAGCCAAAGGCATTTAGACGTGTCTTTAGTGTCCAATTTATCCGCTACACAGATTGAGCCGTTTAGTACCATGACGCTTAAAACAACCCGAGTCGAGCTAACTCCGGATCATGATAATACTGGAACGTAGATAGTAGGACGGAGCAAGAAGAGCTAATTTCCTGCGCCGAGTCAAGATGAATCAGTGGGCTCAACCGCGAAATTTTCATAAAATGATAGAACAGGGTAAGGCCGGGGTAATTTCGATCCGATTAAAATAAATTACTAACATGCAATCCGATAAGAGAAAGATGACAAAATAGGCGAATATTTCGGCAGCCATTTATTTGTACTTACATCCCCTTGACCTTTTGCGTTTCTCCTTCAGTGGCCGGAATTACCCTGCTTTTACCTCTGCCACTGCAGAAATTAGCCTCTAAAGCGCCCTTCTGTCAGACTAAATTTTGATAAGGACCAGCCCAATTTCACTGAGCTCATCCATCCTTTTTCTTTTTCCAGCCTTCTTCCCCCTATTCAGACATATCGCATAGCCGCCTGCCATACTACCTACTTTCGTCTCTACATGTAGCTCTGATTTCGGATACTATCTCCTGCCCTACCCTGGAGAGTCGCCCCCAAATCACTGCTTTATCGCCTGGGCCCCTCTAAGGACCTGTTGTTGTGATACCGCACGCGCCAAACGAAGCCAAAGAGAAGGGGAAAAGACAAAGCCTTACAACAGCAGTTCCCACAAATTTGCGATACCACGAAAACCACCCTAACCTAAACGTCGCACGCAACTAAGTAACTCAGAGTATACGGTAGCCCGTTATCAGTGCTCTGCTTTTCCAATTATCACAATCATCCGTTTTCGTTCGCTTCCACCTACTTGGTCGCTTTCTTTGTCGTCGTCCTGCTGTGTTGCCACCCGGTGCAAAAGATGACAGATAAGAAATAAAAAGCAAAGCTCAAGCAGCTTGCTTGGAACAGAAAAGGCCTTCCGCCCTTCTTAAAAAGGCGAGACGCAAGTGGGCCATTTGTGGCGCAAAATTTCATGAATCAAAACGGCCCATTTTACGCGTCCTGCTGCCCCTCTTGTTTACTCAATAAATCCTTCCGCCCTGTGCTATTTTAGCCCCTCATCCGTCCCTTATGGCCTTTCCTCCGCTGGCAGTACGTAAACACGTCATCAATAACCCCCTAGCTTTGACAGTTGCCCCTCTGTTGTACAAGCTTCATTCGTTTCCTATGAAATGCTTGTTGTTGTCAGATTAGTCAGTCAGTACGTAGTTTAGGCCAGCCAGACCGCTACCGCGTTTTGATTCAAGTGCGTACACTTCACTGTTTGTTCGGTACCTACAAATGGGCTGCTGAGGCTGCTAAATGCTTTGCTGCTCACTTTATCAATGGTCGTCGACATGAAGCAGTTTAATTGCCATTGCGTGCAATGCATGCCCTCTGCAGTTTTAATGCATATCCGCATATGCTTCAAGACTTAGAGCGAGCAGCAAGTAGCGATCAAGAGACCACACGACGATTGATACTTGCTGCTCGTAATAGTATGCCTGCTAATAGTTTCTTGATAGTAAGTGCTCTCTCTCCCTCAACCAGTAGCTGCATACAGGAAACGCAGTGAAACTCGCATTGTCTCAACCGATTTGGCTCCTTAGTGCCGACTGGAGACAGCCAAGACGGAAATTTACAGCCCACGATTAGTTTCAGCAAGGAATAGTACGTACGTACACACGTATGTACACGTACGTACCAGCCAAGTAGTGCCCAGTACGACCAAACCCATGTACGAACTAGCCCTCGAAGTCTTAATCGCTGCAATTTGTGGCTGCGAGTACGCGAGCCGAGTAAATCTTAATGCGTCCCAGCTAAACCTACCTACCTGTTTCCCCAATCACTGCACGGCTCCATGTCACCATATCTATACCATAGGCTACCTCCTAGCCATAGCTAGCAACAGGGTCGTATCACGTACATAGCCACAAATGACAAGGTCGTCGTAAAGGCAGCTTAAAGGGAGAGACAGAAAGAGAGCTAGGGCGATTAGGGCGCCCACAAGCAGGAAATCTGCAGCGATCCATTGTGAAAAGTCGCGTGCCGCTACGACACACGACACACTCACGCATGTACATACTATTAGCCTTGCTCGATAACAGAGCTTGTGCTTTTCTCAACCTGCCCGCGGCTAAGGTGCAGTATTTATCACACTCACGCACAGCACGCCTGTAATAAATCTTTTACAAAACCTACACAATCCTTGCAAGTTTCTTTCTTTTTCTTGCAAGTGTTGTGTAGGTTCCGTTAAAAAATTACTACAGGCATGCTGTGCGTGAATGTGATAAATACTGCACCTAAGCCACGGGCGGGTTGAGTAAATAACACACCGCTGTTATCGAGCAAGGCCAATACGTACTCTGCATCTCCTACCCGTGTTGATGGCATACTCCATCACTCTCCCCCTTCTACTTACTACAACTGCTACTACAGCTACCTGGCAGGTAAGCGTCCGTGCAGGAAAGATATGGGGCTTGTACATACACGTCTCGCGTGGATTACTGTCGCCTATTCCATGGACAAGCACGGACAAAACGGCAAGAGCCTACCACCGACCTTTCCAAGAATGAACGGGCACCAATCACCAACAACCGTGCAACCACTTATTGCTCTACCTCACACAGAGGACTACTGTTTTTGTACGTACTTCTTGTAGTACGTACGTACGACATCCATCAACACAACCTCGCGTCTTATTACGAGGCCAGTAGAATAAAATCTCAGCTTGGAAAGAATAAAGGGGGGCCGTGACCTTCTTAAAGCGCCACAAGCTTGCAACATGTGTGCGCTCGGCGTGTTTGCAATCCCATTTCATCCTTGCGCAAGCTCAGCGCATCTGCCCCCGACAATCGAGAGCGACGTACGTATGAACGCGGAGAAAACACCAGCATCTGTGACCATACGACCATGACGAGGTGACGCAACCAAGGCTGACCATTGGTCACTCTCATCAACCCACGCTAGCTTAGCCACAATAGGGTACTGTGGGGTAAACCCGGACACCAAAAGCATTTCCGAACTTGCCGCTTCAGCAAAAAATGAGCGTGGTAGCCCATTTGAATGAGGAGAGTTCAAGGAATCGATTGGAATAGAACACTTGTCTCAATCGGTCGTATGGTTACTGAGATACACTAGGTGTCCGGGCTTACCCCACAGCACCCTACTACACATACAGAGCTCTTCTCTTCTAGGGTCAGCCGAGAGGTCAGCAGGGGGCAAGCTTAGGACAGCTGCGCCTCAGCTAGCAGGGTATATCCCAGATGAAGCTCTACAGCTAGCTCCTCCAAGCTTATTAGCCGTCAGCTTATATGAAATGAGCTCAAACAATGGACGTCGGCCGCCCGTTACGCAACAGTCAGGCATCATAGCCCGGCTAGCGCTCATGGTAAAGTCATTCCCATTAATTCTGCTTTCCTTCCCCTCGCCCAGCGCTTGATGGAGCGCGGACGGATGTATGGAGCTAATAAGCGACCGATGGGGAGACAAAGGGACCCCTGACGCAACCTTAGAAGCTGTAGAAAGAAGCAACGTAGGAGCATGGAAAAAAAGGAGATAAGAGGACGGGGAGGGAGGCACAAAATGGGGAAGCCGAGACCCGATGAGAACGCAACAGCTGCGACGAAGAATCAAGATGCAGCAAGCAGCGTCTTCTTCCAAACCTACCACCACGTCCGATATGCGTAAGGAAACTTGAGAAAAGCACCCATATACAGTATGTACTACACTCAACATACATACGCACACCATCACTGTAAATATTTGATGACGATAGGCTACCAGAAGGCGCGCGCGTCTGAAATATTATTTGTCGCGCCTAAGGGTGTTGCTTCCCACACTCGACTCAAGACAGCCAGCTACCAGGAGCCGTTCGTAATGCTGGACCACAGTACATTTGTAGACCTCTACGTAAATGCTGGACCTACACAGCGGCCCACGCACTGTAGAAAGTAGGGCGCACGCGTACGTAGAGTTGCGAAAGGAGAGATCCACCCATTCAGTAACTGTCTACGCACGCGCCACACTTTGTACATGTAGGTCCAGCATTACGCAGAGGTCTATAAATGTACTGTGGTCCAGCGAAACGAAATCTTCCGGGTACCAATAAATTTCCTAATACGACCATGCTACAGTATTCACCTAAATGTTGTAGCCTACATACTGTATGTACGCTGGCAAGTACATAGAAAACTGAAGACTTGTTTGTTGGCTCAGGAAAGATAAAGTAGCAGCACGGTACGTACTCCCCACAAGACGTGTGTGTGCACGCAAAGTACAGTACACTACCCTATACACTCACTACAACGTCACAAAGTGGGCAAAGTCTGGCCATCAAGAGTTTGCTCTATATGGAACTCAAGTCGTTTTGCGTAAAACAGAAAGGCAAAGCAGATTGCCGGGACTCGAACCCAAGCCCCTTGCTCCGTGCCAGTATTCTTACCAACTGAGCTACACAGTGGTACGACCGAATTCGTACAAGATCCTCCCATATACTACATCAATGAAGCACAGCGCACAGCTATAGTCTGGGCACCAAGAGTTAGCTATGACATTCAAGGCGCGTTGCGCAAAATAGATTCACGATTGCGGATTTTTATCCGTCCTTCGTGTACTCCTATTTTAACAGAAGTAGGCTACATGCACACTTACGCAGTACGACTTGTCCCATAGCCAACTCTCTGGTCAGACTACAGCCGACTAGCAAAAGTAGCCTACATATCCAAACTGCACAACACGGCTGTAGATCCACATAGCGAACTCTTTCTGGCCAGATTTTAGGCAACTTTACCTGCTTAGCGCCTGAGGCATGCTGGCGATGACAGGACCGTAACCCTGCGCGTTGTCATACAGCTCAAACAGCGGAGCCGCTACCAGTTTGTAATTCTTCGGAACCGCGAACAAAGCTGCAACAGTACATTTACCGTGCGTGCGTAGGGTACTGTGGGGTAAACCTGGCCACCTATTTAGGCTCCTTTGAACTAACTACTGTTTCGCAAAGTGATGAACCAATAAGTTCATTTGAAAGAGGAGAATTCAAGGACTCTATTGATAAAATATTTGTCTCAATCGGTCCATTGGTTGCTGAGATATGCAACCCTGAAGCTTAGGTGGCCGAATTTTCCCATGGCCGGGTTTACCCCATTCATAGTACCCTACTAAGTAACGTGCGTGCTCATTACAGTCCGGTAGATGGAAAGTCACCGGGCTGTCATCATCGCATGATCAAGGAATACATGGTCATTCGCGTGGAATAATATGAGTCAAAACAGTGTTATAGGCTATAGACCAGTGAGTTGCTTTGTCGCCATGGGGTTGGTCGACAACGACCCCGTGGTGTTCTTGTAAGCTTTAGATACTGATAGGTGCCGACGGGGAGGGGACGTCAACGTTGTTCAGTCATCTGGGAGTGAAAAAGAAGCGAGTGAAAGATAACGGAGAACAAATGGCGTCGACGCACCCGCAGGCACTGATTCAAACTTTCACTACAAATATTGCGGGGTCGCTATCGAACAAACCAATCGCGACACCGGAACTGGTCCATATCCACCATGGACTGTTGTGCATCATATTGACAATCTGGTGAGCATCCGGAAATCTTTGTCTCTCTGATAAGGAATAGTTGCGCATCCGTGGTCAACCGGCATTATGCAGTTGTGCAACCAATCCTCGTATTTCTGAAGGTGTTAGCTATATTGCTGCGTACCTTTCTCAGGAAGTTGCACCAGACAGAGCTTGGTCTGTTCCTTCGGCTTCGTCACATGTGCAGGGATGTAGGGGTACTACAAACAGAACAATGCAAAATACGCGTAGATCATACGTGCATTAGGCCAATTACCCGTCAGCTCAGCAAGGCACGTATAAAAGTATCCTTCTACATACAGACAGTACAGTAAAACAGCGGGGTATTTTGGGTCACCATTTTCAGGCACAAATTTGTCAAAAAAGCGTTTTCATCCGAAAGAAGACTGTGCACACTGATGCTTGCTGGCAGGGCGGTGGCTCAAGTTAACCCATAATGAATATCGTCCTCGCAGCAACTACTTTATGAGCACTGAAAAACAGAGCGCCAGAATATAATATTGGTGCTCACTTGCTCATATGTGAGCACGTGCACCTAATGTACTGGCGCTCCGTTTTTCATTGCTCACCAGTGCTCATAGTTGCTAGGAGGACGATATTCAGTATGGGTTAACCCACCCGTTCTACAAAAACTGCGTACCCTGGGCGGCTCGAAATTGGGTCTCCACCATACACCGATGACGTCATCCACTATCCATTCGTTCTTCGGACCATCTTCCCGACCCAAAGTCTGCAATGCACGACACTCTACGTCCAGGGTATCGCGGGACAGGACCAAAATTTTTCAAAGCACCCAGAAACCAAGCAAGCAATTCAAAGCACCCAAAATTGATGAAAACTGACGACATTTATCAGCTGATACCTTGCTAAGAGTAGTACCATGGAGCATGCCTAAAGGCTTTCATGCCTCCACCTTCCCAACTTATGGATGGTCTACTACTAGTAAGTACTGTATTTTCTCCAGCAGAACATTTCGTGCTGCTTGTGTACGTACGTACAGGGTATACATACATACAGTACATACATAATGTACGTATCCAATCTCGGGGGGGGGGGGGGGGTATTTTTAATTTGCGCCCCAAAATTCAGCTGCCAGAGGCGCAAAATTACTGTAGATAATGATAGATATGAAGAGGTGCCGGAAGGTTGCAGGCAAAGAGGTGAATTTACTATTTTGCGCCTTAGGTTTTTTATCGGCTACCTACCCCCTGAATCTATGTGTAGGCCTACACGGCATGGCACACAAAAGTACGTACGTGCGAACATAGGCCTACATGAAAATCCACAAGCACGCACAGGCAATCTTTACCTTACCAGCCTCGCAAGGTAATCAATTTTACCATGCCATCTCTGCCAGCGTGCGTTGGGCTACTATCAGATCATATGAGAACTGGGTAAAAAATTTTTTGAAAAATGATCTCAGAAACGCCAGAAAACGCATCACCGAAAAGCTTTGCATTGCTGGCTGCGTCAAAATTTTTTTCAAAGCACCCTCAGCTAAAATAAAGCACTTTTAAAGCACTTTACAGCCAGGTGCTCAAATCAAAGCACTTTAAAGGGCAGATGCGGCAAAGATTTTTCCATAGTGAAGGCTGAGATCGATTTTTCAATTTTCCTTCGGTCAGTATACGTAGTTTTTTATGCTGAATTGATTTCACCCCCATGTCTCGACGAGATTTTGCCTCCTTGTAGAGAAACCCCACTTATACGTGTCGCTTCGAACGCCCGTTTGTTCTTGTCAGCGCCTCACTTCCTGCGTCATTTTGAACGTGAGAGCGGACGACGGCGCGCGCGCGGACGACAACGCACGCAGATTCTAAATGACGCAGGAAATGAGGCGCTGACAAGAACAAACGGGCGTTCGAAGCGACACGTATAAGTGGGGTTTCTCTACAAGGAGGCAGAATCTCGTCGAGACATGGGGGTGAAATCAGTTCAGCATAAAAAACTACGTATACTGACCGAAGGGAAAATTGAAAAATCGATCTCAGCCTTCACTATTGAAAAATCTTTGCCGCATCTGCCCTTTAAAGGAAATAAAGGAGCCCGAGATACCCTGTACGTCTATTTAACCCCCTCCATTATCTCAGATGGCCGCCTGGCCGCATACACCCCTTGCGGCCACTCTGCGGCCGTGGCCGCCCATAGCCGTGGGGTGGCTGCGGCCAGAAAACAGTGGCTATGGCCGCAGGGTGGCCGTAAGGGGTGTATGCGGCCAGGTGGCCATCTGAGATTTTGGAAGGGGTTAATCCTCCCAAATAGCGCAGTATTACGCTGGACCAGAAACTATCGTAGTGAGTGCTGACGCTCATTGGCTGTATTAGCCGAAGTAATTTTCAAAAGGCTGTGTAGAAGCGTCAAATGTGCAGGCAAACAGATAGCACATGCGCACCTTTGATTTCCTGGCAAATTATTGAGCGCAAGCTTCTACCGCTCTACTTGGTGCGATTCGAGTGATCCTCCGTTCACCATGCACTACGATATTTTCAAGTACACAATACAGTATGTACAGTAATCTGAAAACCAGCCAGTAAATAGGTGTCGTTGAAATAAGGGCTGGAATAGAAAAGTGCCAATTATACTTGAGTGATTGATGAGCAGGTGAGTTACGGTAACACCTGCTAAAGGTATGTACTCCTAAAGCGCGGGCTTTAGGAGTACGTGCTCAAGTATAATCTATTTTGGCCATTTCCTACGCCGGCCCTTATTTCAACGACACCTATTGTGCATTACATCTGTTAGCAGTCGCTTTAGGCCTTCTGTTTCATCTTCCCCAGGTTTCAGCTCTCCTCCAGGCCTGCAATAAAAAGGCATGAAAGTCTTCCTGCGTATATAATACATGTGAAGAACGACACCACACAAGTCAATAAATTCAACACAATTTTGAGGCTAGGGTACTATGGGGTAAACCGGACATCGGAAAATCCGGGAACCTTAGTGTCAGGGCTGCAATAGCATACCTCAGCAACCAATGGACCGATTAAAACAAATATGACATCATCCGGTTCCTTCACTCTACCCTTTCAAACGAGCTATTTCGTCGTTCATCATTTGCTGAGACAACAAGTTCAAAGGAGCTCAGGTGGCCGCGGGTTTACCCCATGGCCGGGATCAGCTGTCATGATCAAAACGGGAAATTGTGTGACTTGAGGTTATCGAGGTGCGTAGTCAACGCGAGAAGTCCAGTGTTCGATTCCCTGGCACATCTGGCAAATTTTCCTTCTCGGCTTTACCCCACAGTATCCTACTTACAATCGAAAGAATGTGTTTCCTAGCTGCAGCAGAAGGACGTGGGGTAGACTGTGTTCGTGCACCAGCAGTACACCCTCTACAGAACGGCGCATGCCCATCTTCTCATATTCGTCTCTCATTCGCTGAAATCGCGCCTGCACCGAATGGTCCTTCTCGAAAATCGGCTCCTTCGTACCGAACGTATAGTTGGTAAGCGGATAGCTGCAAGGAAGAAAGCAAGAAGCATTATCAGAATGATAATCTACGTACAAATAGGAGCGCGGTGTGTCTGTGTGTAATGCTGTACACTCGCTCAGTTGTGCAGCTACAGCCGTCGACCAATGGCTCATTCGAAAGCTAATGACCCCAAGGGCGCCAGGAAGGCCTTCGATTTTTGACCTGATCAGCCGATCGCCAATTGGCAACGCCTATTTAGCGCAGATGCGAAGGCGCGAAGGGGCGCAGGCGGATCAACGCCTATTCGGCGCAGAGGCGCAGGAATACGGAGCAATACTGTCGCCATAAATTTGCACTAAATAAATTCGTGACAACAATTTGTGTTACTACATAGGCTAGGCTAAGGCTAAGCTTAGGCTAATGCTAAGCTTAGGCTAATGCTAAGCTTAAAAAGGTTTAGGCTAAGCTTAGCTTATGCTAAGCCTAAGCCTAAGCCTAAGCCTAAGCCTAAGCCTAAGCCTAAGCCTAAGCCTAAGCCTAAGCCTTAGCCTAAGCCTAAGCCTAAGCCTAAGCCTAGCCTAAGCCTATGTACACAGGAGTGAACAAAAGACACAATCGCTTGCAAAAATATAGTTTGCATTTTTTGATTAAATTATTGTGATAACAAATACCACATAACATACCCCAGCGCAAACAACGATATGTCAGCATCTTTCTTCGTTCTTGTGTTTAGTTTGAAGCCTGCGCGGCTGCGCCAAATAGGCGTTGCCTCGCCAATTATCGATCGATAAATTTTAGTACTTAGCTACAGGCTGCAGTCTTTCACACGACAATCAGGCTGCAATCGACAACCGACAATGAAAATCGACTACAGGCTGCAGTCTTAAAGCCACGTAAAATACACGAACAGAACGCTTCCCATCTGTTTTCTTACAGATTTATCGAGCGATTCAGTCCTAATGTGGAGCGATTGAAAGAGGAGGTGATTGTAGGCTGGGAGCTGCCCTTAGGCCAGCCAGATCTTGCGCCCTGGGTTAGCGCCATATTTCCTCTCAAGACTCCTGGATATTCCACAACAAAATCTGAATGAATCCTCTGTGAGAAGTGGGAAGAAGGAGGGATTGGCTGCCTTGTCTGCCGATTCTTCCACTTCCCGTCTTCTCGATCCTTGAATGATCTTTGGCTCGCTTCGCTGGCTTTTCTCTTCTCTTTACTTTTCTTCTCTTCCTGTGGCACGGACTTCTAGAGTGTTACACGGACAACGCACTCTATTTCAATACTGTCCATAAACTGGGAGTCCATGCACGTACATAACGTGCAGAACATAGGGCAGCTTTCACATTTTTCGAAGAGTAAAGCACCACATTGGCATTCGGCGAGCCTTATCGTGTAGCATATCGAACAAAAAAAATATTGGCTTCAACTTTATCCATAGTTTGCACCAAGTCTAACTGGCATACATGAAGAAATGCTAATTTTCTCCTTTCCTGTGGAGTGCACTGACTGCTCACCATGCAGTACACTTGCTGTGTAATGCAAATGAAGCAGTAACAGCTGAACATAATCAATTTCACACATCACAAATGCAAAAGTTATTGGCACAGCACAACACGATTGCAAAAGTTATATACTGCACAGAATCACAACTAAGACGATCCACCGGACACCTAAGCCTTTCTCTCAGGACCTTCTCTGTCTTTCTGCACTTTGGTGGGGGAGGACGAGAGTTCGAAGGTGGATAGTCATGAAAATGTGGGACAGCATCAGGAGGCAGACGTGGCTTTACCAGTATTTGTGACTCTCGCTTCCTCTTTCGACGACTCCAGTTATCCAGCGACTCCCTAACAAAGTCGTCCTTAGAAAAGTGGAGAGAACAGAGAACGCTGTTCTTAGTGACAACATAGTTGGGTCGCTGAAGCCTACTCACCCATTCCTTCTGGACTTCGGGGTTGCAAGGAAAGTGGTGCAAGCTCACACCAGGTACTTTCTTGTATCCGCTGTTGCAGTATTTTGCAGCACGAAACCTTCCCATTGCGCTTGATCAATCCTGAGCTAAGAAACATATAAAAAACATTTGTAAAAATCAATTATCAGCAAAGAGCATGATACAGAAATCGTTTTCCTTTCTTCTACAAAAAACCGCATCTTTTTCTGTGGAGCAGGCGCCGAGATATCTCACTCAGAAGATCCTGAGTTTGAACTCCCGCGTGTTGAAACATAGCCGTTCCGTTCGGGATCTCACTCTCTGCGGACGCACAAAAAAAATAAATTCGTGGACTCCTTTGTCCGCCTAAGCTCTCTAGAAGTCCGTGCCTGTGGGTTCCTTCTGTTTGAGCGTTTATCTTTAGCTCTAACTTGTATATATAAATTTCTGGTTAGTAATAAGTGAATGGGGGAGTTTGCAAATAACATCCGCGGCCAAGGGGTATCGTATTTTTTGAAATGTTGTGTATATTTCGTAATAATTTTTGCCACGTAACGGATAAATTGTTGCTATGTTTTGCTTTATAAGTACAGCAGGTTAGCAATCGACAAGAACTTCTTGTCGATTGCTCAAGAAGTTCTTGTCGATTGCTAACCTGCTGTATTTATAAAGCAAAACATATCAACAATTTATCCGTTACGTGGCAAAAAATTATTACAAAATATACACAACATTTCAAAAAATACGATACCCCTTGGCCGCGGATGTTATTTGCAAACTCCCCCATTTTTCATCCTAAACGAGAAAACATGTTCTAAAATAGATGAAAAATAAAGTAAAGTATGTAGTGCAACTCAAAACGTGCAAAAATTTAGCCAAATACCTCTAAATTTTTCGAAAAAGATGCACTAATTTTTTAAAAATTCTATTTTAGAGCGGTAACTAAACAAACGACATTATGCAAATCTTTCCGTTCCACTGCGCTCGCGAGGCCGAGGCAAGGCGATTTGCGGCGCACTTACGTACCTTCCTATCCTACCTTCGAACCTGCGAGCTTATGAGGCATCTTGCAAGCTTATTTCTTGTCGAAAAAAGGATTTGTGCCTCCTAAATTGGTAAAAATGCTCTGTTTCAGTTCTATGAACGCCCTCAGGCAAAATATTTTGCAAATGGGGCACTGCCTTTTGCCATCCGAAGCACTATCTGGATGCGCGCGTTGCATTTGCAGTCATGGCCCAGAATCCTTGAAGAACATTCTTCGATACGAACAGGGCCAATCGCCTGAGCCAAGAATCAGGGAATATTTCTACTATATTGACCATCAGGGGCAGGTAAAAAATAGGTTGCATGTTTCAGTTTTGTAGTTTTTGGTTACATTCTTCATACAATATGTTTATCGACGTAGTTTGGTTTGTTATGTAAAGGTAGAGGATACGCATAAATGTTCATGCACTGTTGTATGCTTTTACAGCTTTTCCTTGACGATTCTCGGATGAAAAACTTTACCTCCTGCTTCAAAGATAAGGAATTTCTGGCCTTTTTCTTCAAAAGACTGAAGCTGAACTCGTGCGGACGATATATGGAACATTTTCCTTACCTAAGCCTCTGCGGAAAAGAGCGAAATTTCGTGCGCTGTGACGATTTGCCTATTGTGTACACGGAGCTTATTACTGAGCAATCATCCGAGCAAAGTTCGGAACAACCGCAAGAATACTTTTCCTACTGTAATGGAGGTCGGAAACTAATGACACAGTTTGACCCCTCTCTTTTATCTATGGATCCTGCAAATGGCAGGGTGTATTATCCTGCGTTGGAAAGTTTGGGCGGTGTAGGATTGGTGAAATCGAGCTTAGCGCTGGAATTTAGCAAATTTTTTCAGTTTGCAAATGGTACGGACAAAGCACCAACGAGTATTCAATGGCGGGGAAAAACGATTCCATTATTGAAGCGATAATATGCGTGTACTTCATGTGCATTGATGTGTGCTCAAAATTATACGTGCCATGTTCTGAAATCTGTGATTCATTGAAATTTGAAATAGTGAACGATTTTTCCAAAGTTTGCTGTATGAAGTTTTTGAATTTGCATTTGCGGTTCGAGTTACCGTATACCTTTTGTCAGTTTTCGTTGTGTGAATCTACTCAAAATTGTTCTTTTATGTCGCAGGCAGGTGGCGTTCGCGTTGGCGATTTTAGCGACACGAGCAGCTGCTTGGTAAACATGCGGCTTGATTTATTTACTATCTGTTTCTGAAACTGCACCCGAAGAAGAGCTTTATGGCGCGTTCACCAGACGTCCGTACGGACGTACGTCCGACGTATCTACATACATGAAGCATGTACTCCTAGATCGTCCGACGTATTTAGGAGTACACGATTCATGTATGTAGATATGTCGGACGTATATACGTCCGTACGGACGTCTGGTGAACGCGCCATTAGAAGACGTGGTCTGAAAAAGTTTGAGATTGAGACAACAAGGAAGCAGCTCTTGCTTGCACGTGCAGGCAGCGGACAGGCTACATCAAAGCTCAACAGATTGGAATGTAAGTTTGCTTTGCTCGATTCACAAGAGAGAATGCTCGCTGTTTGTAGCGTCGTGGAATGCACTGACGTACGGTCATATTTATTGTAATTTCTGTGCTGGCCGCGAATAATGGCGTTATTGCGTACTATCTTGGCAGGCTGCCAGATGACCCCTGACCTGACGACGTCAACGACGGTGATGCCGACTTTAGTAGGGAGGAAGGAATCGTTGCGTCGTGCGTGCATGCAATGCGATTGAATGAGAGTGACCGCCTGCTGGTCATGTATTAACCCCGCCCCGCGTAGGAGTGCCACCTTTCTCTATTGGAAGAAAAAGCGAAGTTGGTCCCCTCTTTTTCCTCGCCAGCCATAAGAAATGTCAGCCGAAAAACTACTGCAGACCCCTGACCAAAACTACGAAAAGCCCGGAAGACGCTCAAAGTCAAACAACTACTGTTGCGTCGAAAAATGCTCGAATAGTTATCTTCACACAGAGGGCGTCTCGTTTCACAGGTCGACCACATTTTCATTTGCTTTTGAGAATCCGATTACCGTATTTTTGGGTGTATATCCCCCATTGTATATCCCCCCCCCCCCCCCCCCCCCCCAGTGTATAACCCCCCATTGGCAAAACATAAATTTTGCCCAGTGTATATCCCCCCCCCCTGGTGTATAACCCTCCATGTACTGGAAGGTACCCAGCCTACCTATGTAAGCTGGTCATAAGCTAGCTATAGCCACTCCTATACCAAGCTACTATGCCTATAAGCTTAGCTGAGCATGTTTTGATAGAAGTAACCCTGTTTTGACCGCGATTATGCCCTAAAACACATACTTTTGACCTCAAAAACATGCCTCAGATACAGCTCTCATAGGCATAGTAGCTTGGTATAAGTGGGTATAGCTAGCCCAGCTTGCATAGGTCGGCCGGGCCCCCCCCCGCCCAGGGGGGTATACCCCCAGGGGGGGGATAACTGGGCAGATCTATGTTTTGGGGGGCACTGGGGGGGGGGGGGGGGATATACAATGGGGGATATACACCCAAAAATACGGTAATCGGATTCTCAAAAGCAAATGAAAATGTGTTCTACCTGTGAAACGAGACGCCTCTCCTGTGTGAAGATAACTATTCGAGCATTTTTCGACGCAACAGTAGTTGTTTGACTTTGAGCGTCTTCCGGGCTTTTCGTAGTTTTGGTGAGGGGTCTGCAGTAGTTTTTCGGCTGACATTTCTTATGGCTGGCGAGGAAAAAGAGGGGACCAACTTCGCTTTTTCTTCCAATAGAGAAAGGTGGCACTCCTACGCGGGGCGGGGTTAATACATGACCAGCAGGCGGTCACTCTCATTCAATCGCATTGCATGCACGCACGACGCAACGATTCCTTCCTCCCTACTAAAGTCGGCATCACCGTCGTTGACGTCGTCAGGTCAGGGGTCATCTGGCAGCCTGCCAAGAGATAGTACGCAATAACGCCATTATTCGCGGCCAGCACAGAAATTACAATAAATATGACCGTACGTCAGTGCATTCCACGACGCTACAAACAGCGAGCATTCTCTCTTGTGAATCGAGCAAAGCAAACTTACATTCCAATCTGTTGAGTTTTGATGTAGCCTGTCCGCTGCCTGCACGTGCAAGCAAGAGCTGCTTCCTTGTTGTCTCAATCTCAAACTTTTCAGACCACGTCTTCTAATGGCGCGTTCACCAGACGTCCGTACGGACGTATATACGTCCGACATATCTACATACATGAATCGTGTACTCCTAAATACGTCGGACGATCTAGGAGTACATGCTTCATGTATGTAGATACGTCGGACGTACGTCCGTACGGACGTCTGGTGAACGCGCCATAAAGCTCTTCTTCGGGTGCAGTTTCAGAAACAGATAGTAAATAAATCAAGCCGCATGTTTACCAAGCAGCTGCTCGTGTCGCTAAAATCGCCAACGCGAACGCCACCTGCCTGCGACATAAAAGAACAATTTTGAGTAGATTCACACAACGAAAACTGACAAAAGGTATACGGTAACTCGAACCGCAAATGCAAATTCAAAAACTTCATACAGCAAACTTTGGAAAAATCGTTCACTATTTCAAATTTCAATGACTCCAGATTTCAGAACATGGCACGTATAATTTTGAGCACACATCAATGCACATGAAGTACACGCATATTATCGCTTCAATAATGGAATCGTTTTTCCCCGCCATTGAATACTGGTGGTGCTTTGTCCGTACCATTTGCAAACTGAAAAAATTTGCTAAATTCCAGCGCTAAGCTCGATTTCACCAATCCTACACCGCCCAAACTTTCCAACGCAGGATAATACACCCTGCCATTTGCAGGATCCATAGATAAAAGAGAGGGGTCAAACTGTGTCATTAGTTTCCGACCTCCATTACAGTAGGAAAAAGTATTCCTGCGGTTGTTCCGAACTTTGCTCGGATGATTGCTCAGTAATAAGCTCCGTGTACACAATAGGCAAATCGTCACAGCGCACGAGATTTCGCTCTTTTCGCAGAGGCTTAGGTAAGGAAAATGTTCCATATATCGTCCGCACGAGGTCAGCTTCAGTCTTTTGGAAGAAAAAGGCCAGAAATTCCTTATCTTTGAAGCAGGAGGTAAAGTTTTTCATCCGAGAATCGTCAAGGAAAAGCTGTAAAAGCATACAACAGTGCATGAACATTTATGCGTATCCTCTACCTTTACATAACAAACCAAACTACATCGATAAACATATTGTATGAAGAATGTAACCAAAAACTACAAAACTGAAACATGCAACCTATTTTTTACCTGCCCCTGATGGTCAATATAGTAGAAATATTCCCTGATTCTTGGCTAGGCGATTGGGCCCTGTTCGTATCGAAGAATGTTCTTCAAGGATTCTGGGCCATGACTGCAAATGCAACGCGCGCATCCAGATAGTGCTTCGGATGGCAAAAGGCAGTGCCCCATTTGCAAAATATTTTGCCTGAGGGCGTTCATAGAACTGAAACAGAGAATTTTTACCAATTTAGGAGGCACAAATCCTTTTTTCGACAAGAAATAAGCTTGCAATATGCCTCATAAGCTAGCAGGTTCGAAGGAAGGATCGGAAGGTACGTAAGTGCGCCGCACAACGCCTTGCCTCGGCCTCGCGAGCGCAGTGGAACGGAAAGATTTGCATAATGTCGTTTGTTTAGTTACCGCTCTAAAATAGAATTTTTAAAAAATTAGTGCATCTTTTTCGAAAAATTTAGAGGTATTTGGCTAAATTTTTGCACGTTTTGAGTTGCACTACATACTTTACTTTATTTTTCATCTATTTTAGAACATGTTTTCTCGTTTAGGATGAAAAATGGGGGAGTTTGCAAATAACATCCTGCGGCCAAGGGGTATCGTATTTTTTGAAATGTTGTGTATATTTTGTAATAATTTTTTGCCACGTAACGGATAAATTGTTGATATGTTTTGCTTTATAAATACAGCAGGTTAGCAATCGACAAGAACTTCTTGAGCAATCGACAAGAAGTTCTTGTCGATTGCTAACCTGCTGTACTTATAAAGCAAAACATAGCAACAATTTATCCGTTACGTGGCAAAACTTATTACGAAATATACACAACATTTCAAAAAATACGATACCCCTTGGCCGCGGACGTTATTTGCAAACTCCTCCCATTCACTTATTACTAACCAGAAATTTATATATACAAGTTAGAGCTAAAGATAAACGCTCAAACAGAAGGAACCCACAGGCACGGACTTCTAGAGAGTTTAGGCGGACAAAGGAGTCCACGAATTTATTTTTTTTGTGCGTCCGCAGAGAGTGAGATCCCGAACGGAACGGCTAATGTTTCAACACGCGGGAGTTCAAACTCAGGATCTTCTCGAGTGAGATATCTCGGCGCCTGCTCCACAGAAAAGTATGCGTTTTTCTGTAGAAGAAAGGAAAACGATTTCTGTATCATGCTCTTTGCTGATAATTGATTTTTACAAATGTTTTTTATATGTTTCTTAGCTCAGGATTGATCAAGCGCAATGGGAAGGTTTCGTGCTGCAAAATACTGCAACAGCGGATACAAGAAAGTACCTGGTGTGAGCTTGCACCACTTTCCTTGCAACCCCGAAGTCCAGAAAGAATGGGTGAGTAGGCTTCAGCGACCCAACTATGTTGTCACTAAGAACAGCGTTCTCTGTTTTCTCCACTTTTCTAAGGACGACTTTGTTAGGGAGTGGCTGGATAACTGGAGTCGTCGAAAGAGGAAGCGAGAGTCACAAATACTGGTAAAGCCACGTCTGCCTCCTGATGCTGTCCCACATTTTCATGACTATCCACCTTCGAACTCTCGTCCTCCCCCACCAAAGTGCAGAAAGACAGAGAAGGTCCTGAGAGAAAGGCTTAGGTGTCCGGTGGATCGTCTTAGTTGTGATTCTGTGCAGTATATAACTTTTGCAATCGTGTTGTGCTGTGCCAATAACTTTTGCATTTGTGATGTGTGAAATTGATTATGTTCAGCTGTTACTGCTTCATTTGCATTACACAGCAAGTGTACTGCATGGTGAGCAGTCAGTGCACTCCACAGGAAAGGAGAAAATTAGCATTTCTTCATGTATGCCAGTTAGACTTGGTGCAAACTATGGATAAAGTTGAAGCCAATATTTTTTTTGTTCGATATGCTACACGATAAGGCTCGCCGAATGCCAATGTGGTGCTTTACTCTTTGGGAAAATGTGAAAGCTGCCCTATGTTCTGCACGTTATGTACATGCATGGACTCCCAGTTTATGGACAGTATTGAAATAGAGTGCGTTGTCCGTGTAACACTCTAGAAGTCCGTGCCACAGGAAGAGAAGAAAAGTAAAGAGAAGAGAAAAGCCAGCGAAGCGAGCCAAAGATCATTCAAGGATCGAGAAGACGGGAAGTGGAAGAATCGGCAGACAAGGCAGCCAATCCCTCCTTCTTCCCACTTCTCACAGAGGATTCATTCAGATTTTGTTGTGGAATATCCAGGAGTCTTGAGAGGAAATATGGCGCTAACCCAGGGCGCAAGATCTGGCTGGCCTAAGGGCAGCTCCCAGCCTACAATCACCTCCTCTTTCAATCGCTCCACATTAGGACTGAATCGCTCGATAAATCTGTAAGAAAACAGATGGGAAGCGTTCTGTTCGTGTATTTTACGTGGCTTTAAGACTGCAGCCTGTAGTCGATTTTCATTGTCGGTTGTCGATTGCAGCCTGATTGTCGTGTGAAAGACTGCAGCCTGTAGCTAAGTACTAAAATTTATCGATCGATAATTGGCGAGGCAACGCCTATTTGGCGCAGCCGCGCAGGCTTCAAACTAAACACAAGAACGAAGAAAGATGCTGACATATCGTTGTTTGCGCTGGGGTATGTTATGTGGTATTTGTTATCACAATAATTTAATCAAAAAATGCAAACTATATTTTTGCAAGCGATTGTGTCTTTTGTTCACTCCTGTGTACATAGGCTTAGGCTAGGCTTAGGCTTAGGCTTAGGCTTAGGCTAAGGCTTAGGCTTAGGCTTAGGCTTAGGCTTAGGCTTAGGCTTAGGCTTAGGCTTAGGCTTAGGCTTAGCATAAGCTAAGCTTAGCCTAAACCTTTTTTAAGCTTAGCATTAGCCTAAGTTTAGCATTAGCCTAAGCTTAGCCTAAGCCTAGCCTATGTAGTAACTCAAATTGTTGCCACGAATTTATTTAGTGCAAATTTAAGATGACAGTATTGTTCCGTTCCTGCGCCTCTGCGCCGAATAGGCGTTGATCCGCCTGCGCCCCTTCGCGCCTTCGCATCTGCGCTAAATAGGCGTTGCCAATTGGCGATCGGCTGATCAGGTCAAAAATCGAAGGCCTTCCTGGCGCCCTTGGGGTCATTAGCTTTCGAATGAGCCATTGGTCGACGGCTGTAGCTGCACAACTGAGCGAGTGTACAGCATTACACACAGACACACCGCGCTCCTATTTGTACGTAGATTATCATTCTGATAATGCTTCTTGCTTTCTTCCTTGCAGCTATCCGCTTACCAACTATACGTTCGGTACGAAGGAGCCGATTTTCGAGAAGGACCATTCGGTGCAGGCGCGATTTCAGCGAATGAGAGACGAATATGAGAAGATGGGCATGCGCCGTTCTGTAGAGGGTGTACTGCTGGTGCACGAACACAGTCTACCCCACGTCCTTCTGCTGCAGCTAGGAAACACATTCTTTCGATTGTAAGTAGGATACTGTGGGGTAAAGCCGAGAAGGAAAATTTGCCAGATGTGCCAGGGAATCGAACACTGGACTTCTCGCGTTGACTACGCACCTCGATAACCTCAAGTCACACAATTTCCCGTTTTGATCATGACAGCTGATCCCGGCCATGGGGTAAACCCGCGGCCACCTGAGCTCCTTTGAACTTGTTGTCTCAGCAAATGATGAACGACGAAATAGCTCGTTTGAAAGGGTAGAGTGAAGGAACCGGATGATGTCATATTTGTTTTAATCGGTCCATTGGTTGCTGAGGTATGCTATTGCAGCCCTGACACTAAGGTTCCCGGATTTTCCGATGTCCGGTTTACCCCATAGTACCCTAGCCTCAAAATTGTGTTGAATTTATTGACTTGTGTGGTGTCGTTCTTCACATGTATTATATACGCAGGAAGACTTTCATGCCTTTTTATTGCAGGCCTGGAGGAGAGCTGAAACCTGGGGAAGATGAAACAGAAGGCCTAAAGCGACTGCTAACAGATGTAATGCACAATAGGTGTCGTTGAAATAAGGGCCGGCGTAGGAAATGGCCAAAATAGATTATACTTGAGCACGTACTCCTAAAGCCCGCGCTTTAGGAGTACATAACTTTAGCAGGTGTTACCGTAACTCACCTGCTCATCAATCACTCAAGTATAATTGGCACTTTTCTATTCCAGCCCTTATTTCAACGACACCTATTTACTGGCTGGTTTTCAGATTACTGTACATACTGTATTGTGTACTTGAAAATATCGTAGTGCATGGTGAACGGAGGATCACTCGAATCGCACCAAGTAGAGCGGTAGAAGCTTGCGCTCAATAATTTGCCAGGAAATCAAAGGTGCGCATGTGCTATCTGTTTGCCTGCACATTTGACGCTTCTACACAGCCTTTTGAAAATTACTTCGGCTAATACAGCCAATGAGCGTCAGCACTCACTACGATAGTTTCTGGTCCAGCGTAATACTGCGCTATTTGGGAGGGATTAACCCCTTCCAAAATCTCAGATGGCCACCTGGCCGCATACACCCCTTACGGCCACCCTGCGGCCATAGCCACTGTTTTCTGGCCGCAGCCACCCCACGGCTATGGGCGGCCACGGCCGCAGGGTGGCCGCAAGGGGTGTATGCGGCCAGGCGGCCATCTGAGATAATGGAGGGGGTTAAATAGACGTACAGGGTATCTCGGGCTCCTTTATTTCCTTTAAAGGGCAGATGCGGCAAAGATTTTTCAATAGTGAAGGCTGAGATCGATTTTTCAATTTTCCTTCGGTCAGTATACGTAGTTTTTTATGCTGAACTGATTTCACCCCCATGTCTCGACGAGATTCTGCCTCCTTGTAGAGAAACCCCACTTATACGTGTCGCTTCGAACGCCCGTTTGTTCTTGTCAGCGCCTCATTTCCTGCGTCATTTAGAATCTGCGCGCGTTGTCGTCCGCGCGCGCGCCGTCGTCCGCTCTCACGTTCAAAATGACGCAGGAAGTGAGGCGCTGACAAGAACAAACGGGCGTTCGAAGCGACACGTATAAGTGGGGTTTCTCTACAAGGAGGCAAAATCTCGTCGAGACATGGGGGTGAAATCAATTCAGCATAAAAAACTACGTATACTGACCGAAGGAAAATTGAAAAATCGATCTCAGCCTTCACTATGGAAAAATCTTTGCCGCATCTGCCCTTTAAAGTGCTTTGATTTGAGCACCTGGCTGTAAAGTGCTTTAAAAGTGCTTTATTTTAGCTGAGGGTGCTTTGAAAAAAATTTTGACGCAGCCAGCAATGCAAAGCTTTTCGGTGATGCGTTTTCTGGCGTTTCTGAGATCATTTTTCAAAAAATTTTTTACCCAGTTCTCATATGATCTGATAGTAGCCCAACGCACGCTGGCAGAGATGGCATGGTAAAATTGATTACCTTGCGAGGCTGGTAAGGTAAAGATTGCCTGTGCGTGCTTGTGGATTTTCATGTAGGCCTATGTTCGCACGTACGTACTTTTGTGTGCCATGCCGTGTAGGCCTACACATAGATTCAGGGGGTAGGTAGCCGATAAAAAACCTAAGGCGCAAAATAGTAAATTCACCTCTTTGCCTGCAACCTTCCGGCACCTCTTCATATCTATCATTATCTACAGTAATTTTGCGCCTCTGGCAGCTTAATTTTGGGGCGAAAATGAAAAATACCCCCCCCCCCCCCCCCGAGATTGGATACGTACATTATGTATGTACTGTATGTATGTATACCCTGTACGTACGTACACAAGCAGCACGAAATGTTCTGCTGGAGAAAATACAGTACTTACTAGTAGTAGACCATCCATAAGTTGGGAAGGTGGAGGCATGAAAGCCTTTAGGCATGCTCCATGGTACTACTCTTAGCAAGGTATCAGCTGATAAATGTCGTCAGTTTTCATCAATTTTGGGTGCTTTGAATTGCTTGCTTGGTTTCTGGGTGCTTTGAAAAATTTTGGTCCTGTCCCGCGATACCCTGGACGTAGAGTGTCGTGCATTGCAGACTTTGGGTCGGGAAGATGGTCCGAAGAACGAATGGATAGTGGATGACGTCATCGGTGTATGGTGGAGACCCAATTTCGAGCCGCCCAGGGTACGCAGTTTTTGTAGAACGGGTGGGTTAACCCATACTGAATATCGTCCTCCTAGCAACTATGAGCACTGGTGAGCAATGAAAAACGGAGCGCCAGTACATTAGGTGCACGTGCTCACATATGAGCAAGTGAGCACCAATATTATATTCTGGCGCTCTGTTTTTCAGTGCTCATAAAGTAGTTGCTGCGAGGACGATATTCATTATGGGTTAACTTGAGCCACCGCCCTGCCAGCAAGCATCAGTGTGCACAGTCTTCTTTCGGATGAAAACGCTTTTTTGACAAATTTGTGCCTGAAAATGGTGACCCAAAATACCCCGCTGTTTTACTGTACTGTCTGTATGTAGAAGGATACTTTTATACGTGCCTTGCTGAGCTGACGGGTAATTGGCCTAATGCACGTATGATCTACGCGTATTTTGCATTGTTCTGTTTGTAGTACCCCTACATCCCTGCACATGTGACGAAGCCGAAGGAACAGACCAAGCTCTGTCTGGTGCAACTTCCTGAGAAAGGTACGCAGCAATATAGCTAACACCTTCAGAAATACGAGGATTGGTTGCACAACTGCATAATGCCGGTTGACCACGGATGCGCAACTATTCCTTATCAGAGAGACAAAGATTTCCGGATGCTCACCAGATTGTCAATATGATGCACAACAGTCCATGGTGGATATGGACCAGTTCCGGTGTCGCGATTGGTTTGTTCGATAGCGACCCCGCAATATTTGTAGTGAAAGTTTGAATCAGTGCCTGCGGGTGCGTCGACGCCATTTGTTCTCCGTTATCTTTCACTCGCTTCTTTTTCACTCCCAGATGACTGAACAACGTTGACGTCCCCTCCCCCGTCGGCACCTATCAGTATCTAAAGCTTACAAGAACACCACGGGGTCGTTGTCGACCAACCCCATGGCGACAAAGCAACTCACTGGTCTATAGCCTATAACACTGTTTTGACTCATATTATTCCACGCGAATGACCATGTATTCCTTGATCATGCGATGATGACAGCCGGGTGACTTTCCATCTACCGGACTGTAATGAGCACGCACGTTACTTAGTAGGGTACTATGAATGGGGTAAACCCGGCCATGGGAAAATTCGGCCACCTAAGCTTCAGGGTTGCATATCTCAGCGACACAATGAACAGACTGAGACAAATCTTTTATCAATAGAGTCCTTGAATTCTCCTCTTTCAAATGAACTTATTGGTTCATCACTTTGCGAAACAGTAGTTAGTTCAAAGGAGCCTAAATAGGTGGCCAGGTTTACCCCACAGTACCCTACACACGCACAGTAAATGTTCTGTTGCAGCTTTGTTCGCGGTTCCGAAGAATTACAAACTGGTAGCGGCTCCGCTGTTTGAGCTGTATGACAACGCGCAGGGTTACGGTCCTGTCATCGCCAGCATGCCTCAGGCGCTAAGCAGGTAAAGTTGCCTAAGAATCTGGCCAGAGAGAGTTCGCTATGTGGATCTACAGCCGTGTTGTGCAGTTTGGATATGTAGGCTACTTTTGCTAGTCGGCTGTAGTATGACCAGAGGAGTTGGCTGTGGGACAGTGTCGTACTGCGTAAGTGTGCATGTAGCCTACTTCTGTTAAAATAGGAGGTACACGGAGGACTGGAGTAAAAATCCGCAATCGCTGAATTTATTTTGCGCAACGCGCCTTGAATGTCAATAGCTTGTTTTGGTGCCCAGACTATAGCTGTGCGCTGTGCTTCATTGATGTAGTATATGGGAGGATCTTATTACGAATTCAGGTCGTACCACTGTGTAGCTCAGTTGGTAAGAATACTGGCACGGAGCAAGGGGCTTGGGTTCGAGTCCCGGCAATCTGCTTTGCCTTTCTGTTTTACGCAAAACGACTTGAGTTCCATATAGAGCAAACTCTTGATGGCCAGACTTTGCCCACTTTGTGACGTTGTAGTGAGTGTATAGGGTAGTGTACTGTACTTTGCGTGCACACACACGTCTTGTGGGGAGTACGTACCGTGCTGCTACTTTATCTTTCCTGAGCCAACAAACAAGTCTTCAGTTTTCTATGTACTTGCCAGCGTACATACAGTATGTAGGCTACAACATTTAGGTGAATACTGTAGCATGGTCGTATTAGGAAATTTATTGGTACCCGGAAGATTTCGTTTCGCTGGACCACAGTACATTTATAGACCTCTGCGTAATGCTGGACCTACATGTACAAAGTGTGGCGCGTGCGTAGACAGTTACTGAATGGGTGGATCTCTCCTTTCGCAACTCTACGTACGCGTGCGCCCTACTTTCTACAGTGCGTGGGCCGCTGTGTAGGTCCAGCATTTACGTAGAGGTCTACAAATGTACT